>PITA01015160.1:0-51030 GCA_004023965.1 Spilogale gracilis | reverse complement strand
AGGAGGGGGAGGAGGAGGAGGAGGAGGAGGAGAGGGGCAGGGGAAAGGGGGGGGGGGAGAAGAAGATGTTAGAAGGGGAGGAGGAAGGGAAGAAGGATGGGGAAGGGGTAGGAGGAGGAGGGGCCACCCAAAACATAATGGGTGGTAAGCACGCTGGTTCCTGTGTCCCAGAGACAGACCCTCTCTGTCTTCCTCAGCTATTCACTGTACCAACATCCATGAAGATTACAGACCGGAACAAAGTGCAGTTGCTGTCTCTCTTGCAAGCTATTCTCTTTGGGGCAGAAATTCTAGAGAAACATGAAGCATTGTCTCCCAACACAAGCTTCACAGAGGAACTGGTATCTGTGGTGAAGGTTGTGGCTGAATCGGAGTTTTCTAGCTGGGCTGGACTGTGGCTAGCCTTCCAGAGAGAAAAACATGAATAGGGCGTTGAAGTATGAAAGTTCAAGATATACTCAGGAAACCATGGCTAGGTCAGAATAGCTAGAGTACAGGCCACAGTGGAGAGTGCGGGGAGGAGATGTGAGGCCACGTCCAAGGAGGCCTCATGCCATGCTGAGGAGCTTGAACTTTGTCCTGCAGGCCATGATTTCCCAAAGGCTGCCCTTCGGTCAGTCGCCTCTGGTGCACTTTTTTGCTATCTGCCTTGTGCCAGGCACTTCTGGAAGTTTATCTCATTCAGTCTTCACAACTCAATAGGCTGGATATGCTATCCTCATTTTGCCGATGAGCAGAGGCTGGGGGAGGCTAAATAGCTTAATCTGGTTCATACAGCAGGTACATAACACAAGCATGATGCTCCCCCAAGTCTACTTGCCTCAGAGTCCTTGTTCTTAGAACCCTGAATGTACTGTGAAAAGCTGAAGAGAGGGAGAAGTGGTGGCAGGAGGTAGACAGAAGGACTAACAGAGTCTAACAAGATCACTTTTATTAGCCAGGAGTTGCTTCTGTCCTTTATGCTCTGAAATGACACTACTCACCGCTTCTTTTTTTTTTTTTTTTTTAAGATTTGATTTATTTGACAGAGAGAAACACAGCCAGAGAGGGAACACAAGCAGGGGGAGTGAGAGAGGGAGAAACAGGCTTCCCGCCGAGCAGGGAGCCTGATGTGGGACTCCATCCCGGGTCTCTGGGATCATGACCTGAGCCGAAGGCAGTTGCTTAACCAGCTGAGCCACCCAGGCGCTCCCCTACTCACCGCTTCTTCCTGGCACACTCTGTGCTCCTATCACAGTCAACCCGAGACTACCACCTGTTTTTCTCTTTTGCAGGAACTGGTAAATCACGGGCAACTGGTATAGCTGGGCTGTGTGACAGGTGAGAGACAGCTCCCTTGTTTTTAAAACAGAGTGGAATTTAATTGAGACAAATATAAACTATTTTTTGGCGAGTTTAATTGCATTTGATGGATAGGAGTCAGAGTTGGGCATGGGGAAACCTGACTTACCTGCAGTTTCTTTTTTCTTTTCTTTTTTTTTTTTTTTTACGATTTTATGTATTTATTTGACACAAAGAGAGAGATCACAGGTAGGCAGAGAGGCAGGCAGAGAGAGAGGAAGAAACAGGCTCCCTGCCCAGCAGAGAGCCTGACCCGGGCCTTGATCCAAGGACCCTGAAATCATGACCTGAGCCAAAGGCAGAGGCTTAACCCACTGAGCCACCCAGGTGCCCTTACCTGCAGTTTCTGAGAAAAAGACATGTAGCTATCAATCATAACTGAGCCAACAATGTGTATGGTTGTAGCCATGCTAATGCAAACCTATGCTATGTTCACAGATATTTATTATCCAGGACAAGGAAGGTTTAGATTTACTATATGCCACTTTGGTCATATTATATTCATCTCTGAATACCACCTTTTTAAAAAAAGATTTCATTTATCTATTTGACAGAGAGAGACAGCGAGAGAGGGAACCTAAGCAGGAGGAGTGGGAGAGGGAGAAGCAGGCTCCCGCCTGAGCAGGGAACCCGATGCAGAGCTCAATCCTAGGAGGCTGGGATTATGACCTGAGCCAAAGGCAGACACTTAATGACTGAACCACCCAGGTGCCCCTGAATACATTTTAAGAGGCAAAGTCTAACATGCAAGCAGGGAATAACCAAGAGAGTGTGATGCTTAGGAGCCAAAATAATAATATTGGCAATAGAAAATAATAATATTGGCAAAAGCAATAGCTAATCCTACTTTTTAAAAGATTTTATTTATTTATTTGACAGAGAGAAACACAGCAAGAAAGGGAACACAAGCGAGGGGAGTGGGAGAGGGAGAAGCAGGGTTCCCGCCGAGCAGGCAGCCAATCCCGGGTCTCCAGGGTCATGACCTGAGCCGAAGGCAGTCGCTTAACCAACTGAGCCACCCAGGCGCCCGCTAATCCTATTCTACAGAGAAAGACACAGCCTTGGAGAGATTAAGAAATTTGCTTAGGGTCATACAACCAGTAAGTGATAATGCAGAGCTTGTTTGAGCTTGTTTGATTCACACTTTATTGCTTCAAGTGTATTTGTTTCTTTAACCACACGAAGAACAACATATGATTGGGCTCATTATCTTTGATCCTGTTCAAAAGTCTATAGAGATTGGATTTAAGACCAACTGAACTTTTGTTTCAGGAGTTCTACTGCAAAGCACTGAAGAAATAACAAGCAAAATGCGTGCATGAAAACATGACAATAGGATGCCTAAAAACAACTTCTGGCACCTAAACTTAATTATTCCCTCCTCTTTAAAATTAGGCTTATCTTCAAATAAAGGTGCCTGGGAGGTATAGTCAGGTAGGCATCTGTCTTGGTTTGGGCTTAGGTTGTGGTATCAGAGTGGTGAGATCCAGCCCTCCATCCCGTTCAACTGGGAATCTGCTTGGGATTCTCTCTCCTCTCCCTCTACCCCTTACCCCCGTCACACTCTCTTTCACAAACAAACAAACAAATGGAGAAAACTATCTTTTTTAAAAAGTTCTATTTCAGGGTGTTGGGTGGCTCAGTTATTGTGTGTCTGCTTTCAACTCATGTCATGATCTTGGGGTCCTGCGATTGAGCCCCAATGGGGCTCCCTGCTGAGTGGGAAGCCTGCTTCTCCTTCTCCCTCTCCCCCCGCTTGTGGTCCCTCTCTCGCTCTCTCTGTGTCAAATAAATAAAATCTTTTTTTTTAAAGTTCTATTTCTAGAGATACTTGATGCAACTGAAGGGGGAAAAAGAAAAAAATTAGGAAATGGGAAATTTGAGGATGCTGAAAAAGAGTGTAGTGAAGATCTGTAAATCAAAAGCAGTAAGAAGAGGTGGGAAAACATTTAGACCAAAGTACAGGCTGTGGAATAAATTTATAGCATGACTGCGGGATTTAGAAATTCTGCACCTTCTAAACTGCCCTGCTGCTGATCTCCCGACCACTGAAGAGGTATGTGTTCTTACTCACGCTCTGCTTGGGGGATGAGAAAAAGAGGGAAGTGGTGGTGAGGGAGGGAACACTGTGTACTTAGATACTGGCCCCAACACCTTCATGCTTCATTAGAGGCACTCCAGGGGTCTAAAGGGACTTCAGCACTCCATGTCTAGACACACCCTTGCTAAGCTTTTATTTAGTACATTCATAAATCTTTTATGACTGTCCTCAACTTGCGCACCATGCCTCAACACCTTTACATAGCACCTAGCAAGTGCTTTGCACACAGTGGACCAGGGGGTCCCCAAATTTTCAAAAGGAGGAATAAATTACTTTTGTCTCCCGATGAGTGGAGTGGTGCTGATAATCTAGAGTCTGTGGTCAGGGGGCTGATGTGGAAGTAGAGAAAGTTCACAGTTAGAAGCCTCTGAGTCGTGACTGCCCCCCTCTCCACTCACCTGGCCAGGTGAGCTTCAAGGAACACCAAGCTCTCTCCACTCCCTGCGATAGGAAATGTTGATGACACACACAGAGAGATACGGTAGCAATTTCTAGCCCATAATTTAGAGTTAGGTTTTATGAACCAGTATTTTTTTTTATTTTTTTAAATTTAATTTTATTTTTTCTGAACCAGTCATTTTTTTTAATTTAATTTTTTTAAAGTAAGTTCTACACCCAGCGTGGGGCTCAAATCCACAACTCTGAGATCAAGAACTTCACGGATTGAGCTAGCCAGGTGTCCCTAAACCAATACTTTTCTTGATTAACTCCTGAGAGACCTCTGTAAGTCGTTAAGTAATTTAATGTTTCATTGAAAACGAATTTTATATCACTGGAAAATTTAAAGTCTGTCACTTTCAAGTATGGCAAATTTGTCACTATCTACTAGCTTGCTATTTTTTCTGTTGTTATCATAAATGATAACACTCAGTATTTAGTAACATTTAGTGTTCAGTAAATGCTCTTTACTGTCTCCTGAGCGGCCACACCCACATGGTTCACCATCTGTATCTAGGAGCTCATAAACCTGTAGATCCTTACCTAAGTCACATGTTTCTGGCTAACAAATATACATTTAAATTTCTCTACTTTGTAAATTATATGGCCATCATTGCCAAAGGATCATATGCTACGTGAAGGTGATTACAGGAGAATAGTTTCAATAATTATAATTACAGATATAGAATTTTTTTAAGTTTGTGTAAGATTTCCAGAGGTTTTTGGATCACTGAAAAGTGTTTTTTCAATCTCTTGGCTATTAGAGAAGCAAAGGTAAATAATGTAGGGATATACATCATCATACATAATTCTTTTGCCTTGGCTAGCATTTTTTATTTATATTCTGCAAGTTCAAATTTCTTAAGATAATTAAGATAATGAAGACATGATTTAATAAGCTACGGGTTGCTCTATATATTTTTTAAAAAGTACTATCAATAAGTACTCATTTTACAACAGAGCAACTTTCTTAGGTAGCATTTTTAGTGACAACATAACTATGAACAAAGACTGAGTAGTTTGGTCTGTCTTCACTCTCCAAGATGAAAATGTATGACTATATATTTTGGGAGTGGTCGGTACAACTTACTCCCAGACAAAAATCAACCTCCTTAATTATGTATGTTTTAAGAATTAGGGGAAATTTTCATTTTCAAGGTTGTTTTTTACAGTTTCCCTTAAGTTGGATGTCCACTAAGCAATCATATTCCCATTTATACCAGTCACATCCCATTCATCAGAGAATGGTAGCATCTAAAGTTGGAATGGTATCCTGCATACTTGTTTTTAGTTCAAAGTTCTTGCACTAGTGAAGGAGTGTTAATCTCTTCTAAGGCTTCACAGCAGCTCCTTCACAGTCTTCGAGGTGCAAGGAATCCTTTCCTGGGTCCCATAGAGGTTCTGCTTAATCACCTTAAGTGTAAGGAAGGAGGAGGAGCTGCCCTCTCTTCTTCCTCTTCCTTCACTCTTCTTAAAGAATCTTACTTAATACAGGGGCATCCCAACTAAATACATGCTACGTGTTTTCTAAGGCTGCCCTATTTCCTAATAAGATGGAAGGAAGCAGAGGAAGAATGGGGACAAAGAGATGTGGGAAGGCTTTCCCTGGCCACCCCCATCTAAGAGATCATCCCTTCATTCCCCCCTGCCCCGCCCTTCTCTGTTCCCCTACCCAGCCCAGCATTATTGCATATAATTTTTCGTGATTGATTTCCTATCTCCCACTAGAAGACTTAATCTGGTTTACAGCAAGTAGAAGATTTCATGCACAAAGTGGATATTCAATATCTATTATGTCAAGACAAAATGCTCTTTTTGAGGAATTTCTTTTCAATGCTATCAGTTTGTGGTTCACCCGGGCAAACATATACTGTCTACTCAGGCACTCTGCTGGATGGTGAGAAAATCAAGATGAAATGATGCAGCCCCAACCCTCATAAAGCTCACGTCACAACTGTGGAGACAGACACATAAACAAGTGTGAGGAGGTTCTGTGATACATGCTCCAACAGCAATATGAATTCTCTGCTGGAGGGACTTGGCTGGGTAGGAATGTGTTTAAGTAGAGGAGAGAACAAGACAGGATGTAATTCAAAATATTAATTTAAATGTTATTAAAGTAACACATGTACATAGAGTTAAAAGTCACAGTGCAAATAAATAGTCCTGTGCACCTTGCCCCTCCTGGCCAGAATGTCTGCCTCCCTCCTCCAGTCTGGGCTGGTACCTCGAGGAGCCTGCTGCATAGCTCTTGTCTAGGGACTCTGTCCCGGCTCTCCACAGTTGGAGCCATGTTTCCCAGATTTCACATCCATCATCTTCTTTCTTGCATATCCCTTTATTTTGCTAAAACATATCCTGTAGTAGATCTTCAAAAAAGGGTGCTTGGTGGATTTTATTTGAATCCTTGAATAGCGGAAAATATTCATTTCACTCTTTGTGCTTGAATGATGGTGCGGCAAGATACAGAATTCTTGAATGCAAATCATCATCCCAAGGTGCCTAGCTGGCTCAGTCAGTAGAGCATGTGACTCTTGATCTAGGAATTGTGAGTTCAAGCCCCATGTTGCATACAGAGATTACTTAAAAGTAAAATCTTTAAGGGGTGTCTGAGTGGCTCAGTCGGTTAAGCATCCAACTCTTGATTTCGGGTTAGGTCCTGATCTCAGGGTTATGAAATTGAGCCCTGTTTTGGACTCTGTGTTAGGTGTGGAGCCTGCTTAAGATGCTCTCTCTTTCTTCCACTGCCCCTCCTCCTTCTCTCAATAAAAAAAAAAATAAATAAAATAAAATAAAATAAAATCTTAAAAAAAGGAAAGGAAAATTATCATCCTTCAAAACTTTAAAGGCCACCACTATCTTCTGGCATCATTTTGCATTAAGGAGTCCTATAAAACATTCTGACTTCTAATTCTTTGAATGTGGGTTTTTCTCTCTTCTCTGGATGTTTTAAGGATTATCTCTTTATCAAAGGTGTTTTGAAATTTCATCATCATACTCTTGATATGGGTTCTTTTTCATTCATCATTCCAACAACAGTGGGGTCTTTCTAAGTTGTAAATTTTTTGAAAACAAGAATTTTACTGAATTTTATTAGCTTGCAAGATCATCTGATCATGATTTCAGAAAAGTTAGAAAATTGTACTTTGAATAGTTTTTTTCAGTTGTTTGCCTAACTTAACCCAATTTAAACTTTTTGTATATGAAATTTCAAAAGAAGTGTTCTTTTCTAAGAAGTAAAACAAAGATTATATAATAATGCCTTTAATTTACATAATTTTATAGTTTATTAGGTGTTTTCACAAACTTGATCTTATATAATATTTTATCAGATGTTTGGTAAATGCTTTTATCACAACTTTTTAAACTTATATTGTCATACCAGATACTAAGAACCAAAATGAGACTCAATTACTGAAAAGAATGAAAGCCACAGTAAAAATATGTTTGATAGGGGTGTCTGGGTGGCTCAGTCGTTAAGTGTCTGCCTTTGGCTCAGGTCATGATCCTGGAGTCCCGGGATCAAGCCCCTCATTGGGCTCTATGCTGGGCAGGAAGCCTGCTTCTCCCTCTCTCACTCCCCCTGCTTGTGATCCCTCTCTCACTGTATTTCTCTTGTCAAATAAGTAAATCTTTTTTAAAAATATGTTTGGGGGCACCTGGGTGGCTCAGTGGGCTAAGCCTCTGCCTTTGGCTCAGGTCATAATCTCAGGGTCCTGGGATTGAGGCCCTCATCAGGCTCTCTGCTCATCAGGGAGCCTGCTTCCTCCTCTCTTTCTGCCTGCCTCTCTGCCTACTTGTGATCTCTCTCTCTGTCAGATAAATAAATAAAATATTATAAAAAATGTAAATTTTGGTAAAATTTTTTAAAAGATGCATGACAAAAACAGAGAACAAAAACTCAGTTGACATTTTTCTTTTTCTTTTAAAGAAATAATTGGTAGAAGTGTGATTTTCTTTTTTTTAATTAAAAACTTTTTTTCAGATTTTATTCATTTATTTGACACAGAGAGAGCATAAGCAACAGAAGTGGCAGGAGAGAGAGGGAGAAGCAGGCTTCCTGCTGAGCAGGGAGCCCATGTGGGGCTTGATCCCAGGAGCCTGGGATCATGACCTG
Source organism: Spilogale gracilis (assembly GCA_004023965.1). Lineage (NCBI taxonomy): Eukaryota > Metazoa > Chordata > Mammalia > Carnivora > Mephitidae > Spilogale > Spilogale gracilis. The sequence continues at coordinate 43,033 of PITA01015160.1, read as the reverse complement.
AGCTAAAGGCAGGCACTTAACCGACTGAGCCACCCAAGTACCCCAAAAAGTGTGATTTTTCTTTGATCGTGGATCAATTTGGCATTTTATTTGCTCTAAAGTAAAAGAACAGGTTAATGAAAAAAGGCTGTCTGGTGAAGAATGTTAGGAGTGAGATAGGTAATGTGCATGTAGAAATGGAAAATCCACAGGAAAAAAAGACAAAAACCACAAACAACTAATGACAGTGAGAGGAGCCAGGCTAGTGTATTAGAAGGCATAGAAATTGAAGCACAATGTCATACTCTCTGCACAGAGCTGACGAACAGGTCTAGCTTCACGGGTGCATAGGCCCAATTTGTTGAGAGGGATGTGCAACGAATTCTTCACTTTGGATGCCAGAAAATGGGGAGGGTTTCTATGATCAATCTTTTCCTCAGTCTCTGATTTCACCGCCAAATAAGTATCCTTTGGCTTCCCATCCTGTGTAAGGATAGAAATATATCTCTTGCCTTGGTCTTCTGTCTAAGACTAGCTTCCTTGGCTTTCTAAGTTATGTGACTGCTCACAAAGGTAGAACAAAAAAATCACAATGATGTTAAAACCATGTTTATTTCATTTATTTATTTATTTATTTTTGCCTAATGGGTTTTTTTTAAAAAGTTCAGTAGAAATGCAAGTCTTAGACTACATTGGAAAAAATATTCTCATTTTAACCACTAAACTTCACTTGATTTGGAACTAAATATATACAAGAACTAAATATATACGTGAAGTTCTCTTTCCAAACTTCTACTTTTATTTTCACAGTCATTTTAATTATTAAGAGTGAATTCTCAAATCTTGAGTCTAATTACTTGGTTTCAATTATTGCCATCTCTTACTTAGTTTCAGGATGTTGGGCATGTTACTTAATCCCCTGAACTTGAGTTTTGCCACCTGTAATATGTAGATGATAATTAGCACCTACATGACAGAGTTGTTATGAGGCATAAATGAAATAATACATATTAACAACTTGGCAGAGCGCCTGGTACATGGTAAATAAATGCTCAATATATAGAAACCATATTCTATTTGCGTATATAATGTACCACTAAGCTCCATATTTGGTTAAACATTTAGTACTCCAAAAGAGTTCAGATTTTTTTTCAGAGAATATAAGGAGGCTTCTTGGCTTCCAAAGGGTCAGAAAAATATCTGATCCAATCTTTCCTCCAAATGAACTATCAAAATCAATACAAAGATAGTCAATTCCAAGTCTATGATGACCAAGAAGCTTCAAATTCACCTACCCACCCAAACAGGGTTACACACCTATTTGTAGAGTGTATATATATCATAGAAAATCACACATCTACCTATTATTTCTCTAAATATATATATTTTTCTAGAGATCTCTGCCATCTCCCACTTCAGAAAGAAAGTCAACAAATATTTTGGGAAGCTGTCAGAGAGAATGAAGTCAGTGAGGCACCATGGTCCTGTCAGAGAAAAATTCTTGGTATCTATGATCAAAACAACACAGAAAGAATGGTTTCCAGGGACATATGCTTATCTCCTGTGTAATGTGGCTAAGATCCTTAACCTTTCTGAACCTGAGCTTTCTTGGTCAGTAAAATGGGAATAGTGTAGTGTTTATCTTTCAAGGTTGCAAGGATCACATAAGAAAATGTTTGTATGGGGGCACCTGGATGGCTCAGAGGGTTAAGCCTCTGCCTTCGGCTCAGGTCATGATCCCGGAGACCCAGGATAGAGCCCTACATCGGGCTCCCTGCTCAGCGGGAGGCCTGCTTCTCCCTCTCTCACTCCCCCTGCTTGTGTTCCCTCTCTCGCTGTGTTTCTCTCTGTCAAATAAATAAATAAATCTTTTTAAAAAATCCCATTTTAAGGTCAGGATAATATCCCTATTTTAATTCCATCTCCTACCTTGATTTCCATTTTTATGTAATATGACATATTCACAGGGCCTGGGCATCTTGGAGAGGGGGGTTCTTATTCTATTACAGTCATTAGAAGTTCAGGTGCCTCTTAACTGAGGGTCTCTTTTGAGGTTGCAGTCGAGATGTCAGCTGGGCTTGGGTGGATGTACTTCCCAGATAACTCATCAAGTTGGATGTTGGTTCTTGGTGAAAGGCCTCAGTTCCTCCCTGCATGGGGCTCTCTTCTACTGCCTGCAAATCTTCAAACTATGACTACTGACTTCCCCCAGAGTGACTGATCCAGAAATGGCAATGTCTTTCATAAGCTAGCTTCAGAAGTCACATACCAAAACTTCCACCATGTTCTATAGACTACAAAGATGAACTCTGAAACAATGTCAGAAGAACTGTGTAGGACATGAATACCAGAACGTGAGGCTAACTGGGGCCATACTGGAAACGGGCGACCACACCGCCACACTCTTCCTCTGAAAGCCTTTCTGACCATCCCTCCGCTGCCACCACACTCCTCTGGGCTTCTTCTGTACTCTTTGGACTCTCACTATCCTTCATTTCAGTAATTTATTTGCAGGTCTGTTCTCCTTTCCCTTGTTTTTAACTCAATGAAGTTAGGGGTTATGCTTTATTTGGTTCTGAATTCCACATCCAGCATTGTATGGTTGAATTAAATTTAGTTGAGGAAAGAGGTCTGAGGACCAGAACTTGGAAGCAAATTCTACTCTTATAAGAGAAACTTGCTGAATGTGGATGGTACCTTATTTGAATTTGAAAACTAATCAGAGAGAATCTTGAAATAGTAAATCTCTTGAGTAATAAGATATCTTTACAGTAAATGGGAGAAACTTGAGGGCTGGGGACTGAGCATAATTTCTTTTGATTGCTCTCCTGCCTTGAATTAAATTGAAACTTGATGACTATGCTGAATACCTACAGTATTTTTAATTGTCTATTTGGATATGGAGACTCCTCACTCTAAATAAGTTGATCTCTCAACGTTTGACTGTGACGGGAATCATTAAGGATGACTGTTTGCCTTATTTAGATCCCCTATTCTTACTCTCCAAGTCTCTATACAGTATATCTCTATACAGACTGTTGACAATTCCTCCAAAGACAAGACTTACGTGAACCCTTAAAATTTACATTTCCAGCCATCTTGTGTTCTCTTCTTATTAAATAGCAGCGTGAAAGTTTACGGGGGCACATGGTGTGTTTACTCTATGAGGATCCATGTGAAACGTACTGTTTTCCCAACTGTGTATTAATCTAGACTCTTTAGAGAGTTTTGTGTTTACTGAAAATTATTGCAGCACCCTGTGTTAGTGAAAATGGTTTCAAATTAGACAGCCTGAATTTCTTAACAAAAGCCAAAGAGACTTCTGCTTAATATGAATTGAAAGGAAAGGATCTGGCTCAAAGGTGACCCCCGGAAAGACATATTTGTTAGTTGTGAGTGACAGAGGTTACACAGCCAGCCAGGACCATTTCTAAAGTGTTAAGCTGACCTTAGGTAACAAGGTCAGGAGGTCAGTAGAGGTCAGGATTGGTTCAGGAGAACTCTTTGCCTTTTGTGGAGAGCTTTTAAAAGGCTTCAGCTTTCTGTCCCTCCCTCTCTCCTTTCTGGCCTCTCCCTGCATGGCAGTTTTCTAAAAGCCAGCATGATTTGAAAACTGACTCAGGTCATGGGGCACACGGACAACCAGATGCTGGGGTTCAAGCCTCTTTCTATGTGGTAGGGTGGCCAACGGACCTGGGGTGTCTCCTATCCCTCGTGCTGTCTGTAAGTACAACATTTTGGGCATCTATCCCAAGTACTAACTCTACTTTCAGCCCCAAACTACTTAAGAAATTTAGATTAAGTTTCTAAGATTTTGCATATGGTGTATGCTCAGCATACGGTTGTGTTGGTTTTCAGCATTTTGCTTGTATATTGCTGATGTAGTACATTGGACAATGATTTTTTATTAAAGAGACATTATCTTTTCCCCTTCTGAACATTTTAAAGCACATTTGGACAGACATATTTTAAAGACAGAAATTCAGAGATTTGCTTGCCTATACCTTAACTGACTCTAGGTTATTTCCTCTTCATTAACCTCTCTCCAGCAATGTGAAAAGGAAATCAGCAAGACCTCACCATGAATTCTTTTTACCTCTTCCTTTCCTCTTTATCTTTCTTTGGAAAGTCTGCTGGAATCTGGGTCTGACTTTGGAATATTTTGCAGGCTTTCAGCTATCGTGATCTCAGCTCCCCAAAAGCACAGTTGGCTACAGCATCAGGGTGCCCCCAGATGAGGTTGATCCAATGGTTGGAAGTCAGAGCCTCCCCCTCTATATCTACCCCCCACACACACACAATGGTGTTTGCCAATTGAGGACTTCAGCAGGCAGAAGGGCAGTTCTGACTGCCAGATGCTCATCTAGTTCCTTCTGCCTCTGTTTTAGGAGAAAATTATCAGGGGAAGAAGAGGAGATGATTGTGCTAATGATCATGGCCGCACACAAATCTAGCGTACATACTGGAGGAATGGAACATGGGAAGGAAAGGCCCTTGAGCACCTGAGTGAGAAATTTGGATTCGTTTATGTCTGATTCAATTCAACAAATATTTATGAGTAAAATTCTGTAATGTGAGAAATGAGGATGTATAAGAACCACAAGAAAGTGTAAGATGTGGGCCCACCGTTCAGTGGAAGAGGAAGAAAAAAATATATAGAATTCACATATAACCACCACTAAGTCATACAAGGAATACTCATGGGACTAGAGAGGAGGAAGAGAGCCATTCTGATGGGAAGATTTCCAAAAGTCCTCATGTAGGAGGTAGTGATTTTAGCCTGGTCTTGAAGAACGGGTATAATTTAATGAACAGATTTTGCTGGGGGCAGAGGAGGGGAAGAGAGGTCAGGGAAGATATTCCAGGAAGAAGGAAGAGAAAACAGCTTGAGATAAATCCCAGAGGAGGTATCAAATGTCAAGAGGCATACAGGTAGGAATTGGTGAGTAGCTTCTGGAACAATTAAATATTAGTGTGAAATCATCTTGAGGAAAAAAATAAGAAATTATAATCACTGAATGGAGAATATGAAGAAAATTTAAAGACAATATCATTCTGGAAGCGTAATTTAAAATTATTTTGGTCAAGAAAAAAATAATATATGTACATGGCAAAAAACACTTTGGTCATACAGAACATCTTGAAAAAAATCTTAGTAGTTATTTAGACACTTACTGGGATGAGGTAGGGGTTGGAAAAGAGAAGATATTCTCTTGCATGGGGTAACACTTCTTAGCATTATTGTAGGGATGGAGAAGGTAATTTAGGTTAAAAGCATCATACTAGGCCAAATCCCTAAAAGGTAGTTGCTATTACTATTTTAATTTTTTTATGATGTTCATTGCTATTGTTACAGGAAAACTGAGATTTGAAAGTGCTTGGCCCTGGGAAGAGAGGGGAGGAAAGAATCAAACATTCCTTAGGGATTTAGAAAATGGAGGGGCCAGTGCATCAAGAGTGAGACTAGGATCTGGGACATTTAGTCCCCTGTGGACCCTTCCCTCCAGCCTATGCTCTAAGCTTCTCCAACACTCAGTAGTTGTTTTCCTGTCATTTCCTTGTCAATTTTCTACCCATCTAAGCCCAGGCCAATGCCAACCCCTTCCTTAAGATCGTTCCCTCCGGTCAGTCAGAATGCCCCTTAGTGTGCTGACAACATGTTGCTTGTACTTTATGATTTTATTTATTTGAGAGAGAGATAGTGCTCGCACACACACAAGTTGGTGGGGAGCAGAGGGAGAAGCAGGCAGGGAGCCTGATGCAGGGCTCCATCCCAGGACCCTGAGATCATGACTTGAACCAAAGATAGAAGCTTAACAGACTGAGCCACCCAGGCACTCCTATGTTGCTTGCACTTTGAATACGCACATATGAGCCTGTCTGCCTCCCCTCACTGGACTGTGTTGGGTGCCCTAAAGTTAGTGGGTGCCCAAGAAGCATTTACTGAAATAAAATGTGGCACACAGTGAGTTTAAAGTTTACTACAGTTGAATTTTTTATGTAGGTATTGGGGTATTGCCCAAGAGGTATTAAAAAAAAGTAAAGTTATGGGCACCTGGGTGGCTCAGTGGGTTAAGCCCCTGCCCTCAGCTCAGGTCATGATCTCAGGGTCCTGGGATCGAGGCCCCTGTCGGGCTCTCTGCTCAGCAGGTAGCCTGCTTCCTCCTCTCTCTCTCTCTCTGCCTGCCTCTCTGCCTACTTGTGATCTCTCTCTGTCAAATAAATAAAATCTTTAAAAGTTATATTTCTGCAAATCCTATTCATTTTTCTCAGAGTGACAGAAATTTAGGGGGTCTCTCCTACTTTCGCCTGGGGGCCTGGATATAATTCCTGGAGGACTCGAAGAGAACCACCTTGTTTTTAGTCTTCCATCTACACAGCTCATGGCTGAGGTGGTCTTTGTTCCTTGATTCTTCTCTGGCCCCTCATCTATTACCTGGTGTTCTGTGGGGCCAGCTGCTCAGACCCAGTCTGGGCTGTGCTACCTGCTGGGTCTGCCAGAGGACTGGGACAGGAGTGTCCTCTGTTTCAGCTTCCTCACACCCATCTGTGGTTTCTGTTGTCACTTTCCACTGCCATCCCCCAGGCACATTTGGAAGAGGTGGGTGGGGCAAAATCTGTGGTTTTTCAGGGAGTTACGTGCTGTGATTTTTATCACTGTCTTCCTCCAGTCTAGACTGGACTTGCCTCCTTCCAAAGCAGAAAAGCTTCAGCTTGGCTTAAGAGTGGGAAAATTGGCTCTAATATAAAAAGTTTTCCCTCCATTTAATAAGGCACTGGATATTCTCTGCTCTAGCTTCCCTATTAAGGGAAGAGTGGAGGCCATAACAGGAAATACTGGGGTGGGGGAGTCCTTAGTATTTCAACCACACAGGCATCTGGCAATGTGGGGCTCATGGTAGAGAGAGGAGAACCATCAAGTTAGATTTGGGAATCAAAAACATAGAATGTTGGTAAAGGAAACAGAGTGAACCCATTTTCTCTGTGTGTCTTAAGGGGAAAAAAATCAATCAAGTCATTTTTGAATTAAGCACTGTGCTAATTACCCCAAGGGACAGACAGGAAGTTTGCAATTTACTTACAAGAACCTTTTACCATGTGGCCCCAGGGTCCCTCTGTGGCGTTTTCCCCACCACTGCCTTCCTTGACCACCCTCTTCTCAGTTCCACCCTTTGCCAGGCTGTCCCCTCGGGTGAGAATGTCTATGGGGCTCTCCCCCTTGTCTTCCCCAGCAGGCAAACTCATCCTTAAAGAAGATCAAACTCATCCTGAAAGATCAAAAGTCTTCTCTCAAAAGCTTCCCTGATGCCCACAGCTGTCTCTCCAAACCAGGAACCACTGACCTCAGAATGGCTGAGGGTAGGGATGGAGTCTATCCCCAGCAACTAGGCTCATGGTAGTTACTTAGCAAATATTTGTCATCTGAATGGACAGACTATATAAACATTCAAAGGAATTACATATACATCCCAGGGTGCCTGGTGGGCTCAGTGGGTTAAAGCCTCTGCCTTCAACTCAGGTCATGATCTCAGGGTCCTGGGATCGAGGCCCATATCGGGCTCTCTGCTCCGCAGGGAGTCTGCTTCCTCTTCTCTCTCTGCCTACTTGTGATCTCTCTCTCTGTGTCAAATAAATAAATAAAATCTTAAAAAAAAAAAACCCCAAAGGAATTACATATACATTCAAATATGTTTATTCAAACTAAAAGACATCTGAGCCATCAACCATAGCAAACATTTGAGCGGTCTACAAATGGTTCCAAGCACTTACCTCCCTAGTCTTGTTGAGTCCGAGCCACAAAACTATGAGCTAAGCATAGCTTTCATTTCCATTTTCAGATGAAGACACTGAGAAGCGGAGAGGTCAAGGTATGTGTCTGGGTTACTTGGCCAGCCCTACCACCAGCTGCCCAGCCTTGGGCCAGCTTCTAAAGGCCTCAGACTCGGTTTCCTCATGCTTGATGTGACGGCATCGGACCCTGTGATCTACAAGATCAATTGCAGTTTGGAAAACGTGCCATTTAACAGTCAGGGATGTGACAAAAATGCAACATGTCCCCATGGTGGGAGTGACGAGTGCAGGGCTTGCGGGGGAGAAAGAGGTATTCTGAAAGCAGATGTTGAGCGGAAGGCCCAGAAGCAGTCACTATGTTCCCTTCTCAAAGAGCAAGTGGCTGAACTGCCCCATCTCTCCCCTTCCACACAGTTCCTTCAGAACAGCCCTTTCTCAAGTTTCTGTAGTTTCTTTTCCTTTTTAACAGCTGTGCTATGTACTACTCACTTGTACTGCCTTCCCCAGGCAGTGGGGTGGATGCGGGGGAGAATCTGCCAAGGATGCCTCCTCTTAGAGGGTATTGGGAGCCTCCTTGTCTAGACGCAGCCCAGGCCAGGCACAGGGGCTCTGAGAAGTCGTGGGGCCCCTCTGAGATGGCAAAGGGTGGCGGGTGACCAGAGCTAAGCAGGTTGTGGGTTGAACAAAGGGATCCCTGACTCCTTTAGTCCCCTCAGGGTCCACGCGTCCAGTTCATGAATCCCATACTTCCTACCTCCCACAGAGCTCGTGTCTCTGTCCCCTCTTCCCTTCTGCATCTATCTAGTTCCGGTATTAAGTACTTCCTCGGCTTGGTGTGGTGACCTCCCTAACAGCCTGTCCTCTTCCCAGTTCATCTCACACCGAGCTGTCAGATTTCTTTCAATTATCAGTCTGGCCCCACAGCACCGGAGCCCCAACCTTCAGACCTTTCCCCTTCTTTGTCCTTCGTGTTCAGCTCCCAAATCCTGGGCCCCCACCCCGCCCCATCCGTGTCTGTTGGACCCTTTCACACCTACTGCAAATGTCATGACTTTTACAAAGCTTTATCAAATATCCACAAACTTAATGTCAACGGCACGTTTTGGTGGCTCTGCTTTCGCAGACGATTACAACCAAACGGGAATGTGGCATTATTTTTGTAAATCTGCTTCCAACAGGTTGTAAGCCCCATGAAAGCAGGAATCCCATGTTTTATATTTCTCACAGAGGCCAGTGTGCAATCTTCAGTTAGTGGGCAGTTGGCAGCTATTGAACATGGTAAAGAATGCAGAAATGTCCGAAGGTAGATAGCAGGTAAAAGCCAGAGTGTGTCTAATGGGGTTGAGCACCATGAGCCAATACTGTCTACCTTAACCTAAGAGAGGGAATTTATAGTCCTATAATAGTGGTTGCCGTGGCGTTTCTGCTCCTGGCCTTCCGCCCTGGTCCCCTGTGTTTGTCTGTACCCTCCCATCTCTTCCACTCTGGGGAGAGGGGTTTGCCCTGTGACCTCAAGTTCTTTGACAGATTTAAGGATTATTGATTCTCGATTTATTCGGCATTTTTTTGTGTGTGTGCATGGGAGTGATGCTCCCATGCATCGCTCTAAGTTCCTCCAATGTGGGGCCAGAAACTGGAAGTCTCTGCCAGGTCTACTTTGGCTTAAGAAAGAATCAGATGACTCTAGTTAGAGAGGAAGAGAACCCAGGGCTGCTCTGGGTACTTGAGTGTTGGAAGCTGATGTCTCAAGAGTCCTACCACGCATGTGACTTAGTGTCAGCAATACCCAGGCTTGTCCTTTATCCCCTCCATGTCTAACCTGCTAGGAAAGGACCTAGGGGGAATTAGCCACCCTGGACCCACCACCTGTGGCCGAGGTCACTGGAGCCATTCTTCAGAGGGGTCTTTGTGAGCCTTGCAGAATCACAAGAAGCATCTACCCACTGGTCAGAGGTCCCTGTTTGAAAAGTCTGGCAAAAGAGAGAACAGGGCAGGGGAAAGAAAAAATGAAGCTCTAGAGGAGCCAAATGTTGGGTAAGAAGAAGAGCTGTTACTGTCCAATTCCCAAAAGTTGGAAAACGAATATGAGACCTTGGGGGTTTTTTTGGGTTTTTTTTGCTTTTTTGTTTTTTTGTGTGTGTGTGTTTTTTTTGTTGTTGTTTGTTTGTTTGTTTGTTTTTAACGCTACTGTTGTCCTTAGGTCAGTGTTTTGGAGACTGGAAAGTGGAGGCTGGAGTGGGCAAAAGCCTATATAATGAAGTGGATCTTAAACCCACTGATTCAGATCATACATTTGAAGAACTAGCTTTTTGGAAAGAGAAAACAGGGCGAGAATTGGAAGGAGGCTATAAATTCCAAGGACTATTCTCTTTTCATGTTGGTGGAAACAGGAGGGTGTGATTGGAATTGAGTCAGTAGGCTGGGGGGTGGTGAGAGGAGGGGTCAAGGAAGAGAAGGAGAGGTTGTGGGGGTGTGGTCTCGGGGGTGGTGCCTGGCTCCTGCAGTATGGGCAGCTTCTAAAAGCAGACTTGCTGCTGGCAGGATTTCAGAGCAGGGAAAACATCAGGGCCCGAGCTTAGGTGGCAGATCGGTGGTGATCATGTGCTCAAATACAGGAAAGCCATCTCTCTCCCTCAGAGACACAGGGGAGATCGAGTTTCGCCATAAAGGCAGGCAGTGTGGGGACCAGCAAGGCGGTGGGGGACTAAACACATAGCTAGCAGCCACTTGACACTTTGACCTGTTATCTTACTTTTTTCCAGGTGAGTATTTTCCCGAATTAGCTTTCCAGCGCTGCTGCAATAACGTATTGCAAATTGGATGTCTGAAACGATAGAAATGTCCTAGAGGCTAGAACTCTGAATCCAGGTGTTGGCAGGCTTGGTTCCTTCCGAGGCTGTGAGGGAGAATCCGTTCCAGACCTCTCCCCTAGCTTCTGGTGGTATGCTGACCGTCTTTCCTATCCCTGGCTTGTAGATTCACCATTCCCGTCTCTGCCCTCATCTTCACATGGTGTTTTCCCTGATGGCCCATCTTATAAGGACATTAATCATATTGGCTTAGAGGTCCATCCTAGTCTAGTGTGACATCATCTTAATTTATTACATTTGCAACTATTCTATTTCCATGAAAGGTCGCATTCTGAGTTATGGGATGTATTCTGAGTCAATGCATTTGTTTTTGGTGTGGGGGGGCACAATTCAACCAATAATAGTTCCCATGTTACAGATCAGCGGACTGAGGCTCAGGAGAGGCTAAATGCATTGCCCACGGGCATCTAGCTACTGAGAATGAGAGTCGGGATTCAAACAATGTCTCTCTCACTCCAAGACTGAAATGCTGTCATCTTCCCTGTGAAGTGAGGGTCGGTGAACAGAACATGGGAAGTTTGAGAGGAGAGAGAGAGAGAGAGAGAGAGAGAGAGAGAGACAGAGAGAGAGAGAGAGAGAGATTAGCAGGCTGGAACTGAGCTGGAGAACTCACAGGAGAGTTATTGGTGGAAAGTCAGTTCAGTCGAGCAGAGGACATAAAATTGTCATAGTGGGTCTGCACAGTTGGATGTCAATTGGTATATTTTACTAACTTACAGTGTTTATACACATTAGGACAGGAATGGTAGTATTAGAATTTGAGAAATCCTGCTCCAAAGTTGAGAAGCACATGAGCACTATTTTGAGAACAGAAGGTCAAAAAATAAAGGTAATGACAATAGGAAGAGCTAATTCTTCCACAGTGCTTTATAGAGTGCGTAAGGCATTTACCCTCTGCAGTACCTGTGGCTGTCCTTAATTTACTGATAAGGGAAGAAGGCTCAGGGAAGTAATTACATGGCTTCCCTGGGACCTCGCAGCTGGTATGGAGAGGAATGGCCAGGGTTCTATCATGTTCTCTTTTCACTGAATCCCCTTAGGTCTGTTCTTCACAGAGATGAGAGCTGAAGCGGCGAGAGAAGTGGGAGACGCTGCTGGGAGAGAGCACAGCATAGAGGAAAAAGAGAAGTGGGGCAGAGCAATGGTGGAGGCCATCAAAGGAACAACAGATGAGACGGGGAGGAAGCACGGCATCCAGGGAGAATGAGGTGGTGAGGAATAGCACCAAACGCTGGGGGCAGGTCAAGAGGATGAAGTTGGAGAAAATGTCACCGAATGTGGAAATGAGTCATTCCCGGGTAACCTCTTCGAGCTTTCAGAGCTTTCTAGAGAGCAGTGGGAGGAAGCTAGAGGGCAAGGGGTGGGGTGGAGGAAATGGGATGATGAGTGGCTCCATTTTTCATTCAGAAAGTTTGGCAGGGAAAGGGAAGAGAGAACAGGATCGTAGCTGGAGGGCACAGCAGGACCCAGCAAAGGTTTTTCCAAGGGGGAGGCAAGGGGACCTGTGCATGTCTGGAATACATCTGATTTCAAGGCTCGCCTCTGCTTCCAGATGTGGAACAGTCGCCGCAGAATACCATCTGCCCGCCAAGCTGCAGTCCTGCGCTCGTGAAGGCGTCCGTGGTTCCTGGCATGTGTTATTAATTCTGTTTGCATCGAAGTGGACAGGACATTGCCTGACACTTGTCAGATGAGTCCTTGCACTGGTCTTATATCTACATTACCATCCAGCAACGTCTATGGCATAGTGGCCAAGAGCTCAGTGTGGAAAGCGAGACAGACCTGGATGTGAACTCGGGCTCTACCTCCTACTCAGCCGTGGTCCAGTTAATATCCCTCTGCCTCCATCTCCTCATCTGGAAGTCAGGAATCCTATCTATCCCAGAGTACTGTCAGGAGCATTAAATGAGCTAACTCATGCCTTGTGCTTAAGACAATGCCTGGAACATAAACACTCGATCCTCGACAACCATCCGTAGTCTGGAGTGAAGCAGTAAGAACAATACCACCCCTGTCTTGTCTTTGAAATCAAAGTGGGGCCTTTATTTTCACTTTTTGCGCCTCCAGAGTGTACAGTGATTGCTTGCAGTCTCCTTTTACCAGGATCTCCTTTAGATCAGAGACCAGGGGTGCTGAACTGGCTACACTCCACCCCTCCCCCACTCATTCCTCTACTATCAGGTCAGTCTGTGTGTGGGAAAAGAGATCTGAGTCCTTTTCAAACAGATCTGGGATGAAAGGGGGAGGGGAAGGAAAGAGGAGAGAAGGAAGGACACCAAATGAAACTCTTTGATCTAAAAAAAATACCCTCCAACACACACACACGCACACACACACACACGCACGCACACACACATGTGCATTTGGTTTCTCTCTTCCCAGTCTCTGTCCACACGCCTGCCTTTCTGAGACCTCAGAGACAAAGAACATTAGTGAGAATATTTTTATAGCTATTAAAAACTGTAAAATCTAGATAAACCATCACAGCTCCTTCTTAGCCCATAAAATGCTTGGGAAAATTACAGAATTATGAGAAAATGTTGAACTTTTAGAAAAGCTATCCATTTGGGGGAACAGATGGGGTGAGGGGTGGAGGGCTGAAGAAAGGGCAGGCCTGCCACATCGCTGCAGGCCAGACTGCCCCAGAACCCAGACAAATATAAACAAATATCCATGCCCACTGCGACTTTCAAGTTTTCTCGGCTCGCCACAAATACCACTTCTCCTTTGATCAAAGTTTCTTCTGAAGACCTGGGGGGAAAGATGGAACAGGCTTCCCGCTGCTCTTGCCCCATTTTATCTCACTGAGACCCACTGCTGATTAGGAGAAGGCCACTTGGCAGAGGAGTGCACACATCTCTGTTCCTGGAATGTGCCCGCTGCAGTACTCTCTGCTGTCATAGGAAGAGTGATGGCCTCTCCCGAGTGCGAAGATAAACAGATTTCTCTGGCTGCAAAGCCCGTTCCCAGCACCGCCGACCCACCCCTACTCTGGAAGGCCCCTGGTGGCCATCTCCTTGCTTTAAAAACAACCCCAAACTATGACTGCTCTGCCCCCGGACTCCTTCCAAGTCACAGATTATGGTCATTTCAGGATCCCGGGGGAGGAGGCATGATTAGCACAACGCCTACTTCTCAGAGGCGGCAATGTGGAGACTAACTGGTTCAAAACACAGGCAAGCCAAAAAGAAAAACAGGGACGAAAGGAGTATTAACACAGTAGTTCTCTGATGTCACCACGACCACCTGAGAACAGTGGTTAGACTTTCTTTCCAGGGCCTTCCAGATCTCGCTGGGACCTCCTGTTCCGGCAGTCCTGGGGCCCTGCGTCTTCATGGTGGGCACCCGATCCTCCACCACAAGAGGAGCCCTTCTGAAGCCCCCGGTGCATCTTCTTTGTTTGTAGCAGGTGGGGTGGGGGCAGAGAACGATTACTTCTGGAAGCAACTCTGGTACTCCTGCACTCTATACTTACAAGAGTTCACTGAAAACCTGACGCATGAGTAGTCTCCCCAGAGAATAATGGTGGGAAGTGGGAGTGAGCAGAGAGCAGTCTGGTGACAAGAATCCAAGGGCTGCTCTCAAAATATTTCTTCTCTCTCACGGAAAGAGCTGTCGGATTTGTTGTCAGGATGATGACAGTTACCTCCTGGCATCATTTGCAAGCCTGGATTTAGCTTTTCAAAATGCGGGCCCCACAGAAATTGGAGGGAGAAACACTTCCCTAATGGATTCACACATGCAAATCTCACGTCTGGTGGTAGGACTGAAGCACAGAAAAACACAGCCCTCAGGCCAGGTAGAGGTAGGAATTTAAACCGATAGCCTTTTCAGAGTAGCCGATTGGGTCAGTAAGCCCCCAGCAGCAGGTAACAAAGGCTGCTTGATGAGTTGCAGACAGAGCTCCCTGCCAGAGGCCCCTAATGGTCAGAAGTACGTTCCCTGGTAGCTTTGTGCTTTTGTCCTAAAAAAAACCTCTCCAGGCTCCATTGGTTCCCTTCTGGTGCCAGCTCCCCAGACAGGTGAGGGAGGGAGGGAGCCCCACAGAAGAAGGGCTTCCCTCTCCCTTGGCAGTGGGAAAGGAGTTTGCAGAGGGCCAGGTAGAGAAGGAGGGGGGAGGAGGTGAATCTGATTCTATCTTCTGCTTCAGGCTTGGGATCTGGGACCCTTGGCAATGGGCAAATGGATATCTCCAAAGATGGAAAATATTTAGTACTCCCGCCTTGGTTCCCCAGGGCAGGAAGGACGGGGACTTGGGACCCCATCTCCTTGGGCTCCAAAGAAAGGAGCAGCTTTCCATCTGATCTCAGGCAAGAGAGGAGAGGCCCCCGCTCCTAGCCAAAGGTGTGAAAGCTCAGTGCTGGCTCCAGTTTTTGTGCCTGCTCTCCCTCTCATCAGTTCTTCGACACCCAGCACCCCCGGCCTGTTCTCATCCCCCAGGTCTCAGCTTGACTCCATCTCCTTCATGAGGTCACTCTCTTCTTCTTTCCCTTCCTCAATCTCTTGATTCTTTCATATGCTTGCTCCAATTTGTGATGTCTGTATGCTTGTCCCCCTCTAGACCTTACGGCTCTTGAGGTCAGGATGATGTCTACCGAGCTGGTCTGCTTGGGGTGTAGCAGCCTCTCACTGAGTGCTGAATTAATGGAGAAATGAAGAAATACATCACACCCAGAAGCCTCGAAGCGTCCCTTCCATTGTTCAAAAATGACTTCCTCCCGTTCTATGGACATTCAGAGAGGGTCTTCTAAGTGAGCGGTGCTCTGTGGAGGACAAGGAGGGCGGACACCCATGCACACGATGTGCACCACGTACAGGGAGGGGGGCACGCTCATGCACACGATTGCACCACGGACAAGGAGGACGGACACTCATGCGCACGATGTGCACCATGTACAGGGAGGAGGGGACGCTCGTGCACACGATGTGCACCACGAACAAGGAGGGTGGACGCTCGTGCACATGATGTGCACCACGTACAGGGAGGGCGGACGCTCGTGCATACGGTGTGTACCACGAACAAGGAGGATGGACGCTCATGCACACGATGTGCACCATGTACAGGGAGGGGGGGACGCTCGTGCACACAATGTGCACCACATACAAGGAGGGCAGATGCTCGTGCACACGATGTGCACCATGTACAGGGAGGATGGACGCTCATGCGCACGATGTGCACCACAACAAGGAGAGCAGACGCCCATGCATACGATGTGCACCACGAACAAGGAGGGCGGACGCCCGTGCACACGATGTGCACCACGTACAGGGAGGGCGGACGCCCGTGCACACGATGTGCACCACGTACAGGGAGGGCGGACGCCCGTGCACACGATGTGCACCACGTACAGGGAGGGCGGACGCCCGTGCACACGATGTGCACCACATACAGGGAGAGCAGACGCCCGTGCACACGATGTGCACCACGTACAGGGAGGATGGACGCTCATGCACACGATGTGCACCACGACAAGGAGGGCAGACGCTCGTGCATACGATGTGCACCACGAACAAGGAGGGCGGACGCCCGTGCACATGATGTGCACCACGTACAGGGAGGGCGGACGCTCGTGCACACGCTGTGCACCACATACCAGGCACGCCACCCAGCACTTTTCATTTACTCATCTTGTCACTCCTCTGGACACCACAACTCTATAAAGTCAGCATAGTCCTTACAATCCCCAGTTTTCAGGGAAGGAAGCTGAGGTTAGGTGGCATGCCTGAAATCACACAGCTGGTAAGCAGTGGAGGACTCAGAGCCCAGCTGTACAGACCCATCATTCTAGCAGCAGATGGTGGCCTCCTCCCTGAAGGTCAGGTTCAGAGGTGGTAAGGGGCTCCTGTGGATATGCTGCTAACCAGCAAGGAAATTTTAAGTAAAAACAAATATACCCATTTGCTTGGAAAAACTGGTTCTCACCTCTTTTTAGAGTAGGCTTTCATAAGTCAGAATGGCAAGTAGTTTGAGTAGCTCCCTTTTGAAATTCCTTTTCCTCAGACTTTATTTTTGAGAGAAAGGCAACATTCATGATAATTCACAATGAGATATAAAAGGCAAATGGCTTAATTTACATAACTTCCAGAAAGGAGTTGTTTGCTAAAAGACGGGTGAGTTAAAGAGTAACCAAGGAGTATCCTTGCTGTGCTGATGGATAGGGACATTGCATTCTGGGAGGGAGGGAGGAGGAAGGCAGAAGGTGGAGGGAAGATGGGTGGAGGGTCTAACAGTCAGGAGGTTTAAAGATTTATTTATTTGAGAGAGAGAGAAAGCACATGTGTGATAATGGGGGAGGCAGAGGGTAAGAATCCTCAAGCAGACTTCCTGTTGAATGCAGAGCCCCACATGAGGCTCAATCTGACAACCTATGAGATCACAACCTGAGCAGAAACTGAGCAGCACGCACTTAACCAACTGAGGGTCCCAGGTACCCCAACAGTCAGGGAAGTTTGTTTTTTTAAGATCTTATTTATTTGAGAGAGCATGAGAGAGAGAGCAAGGTGGGGAGGGTCAGAGGGAGAAGCAGACTCCCCACTGAGCAGGGAGCTCAATATGGGACTCAAGGATCATGACCCGAGCTGAAGGCAGTTGCTTAACCAACTGAGCTACCCAGGCGTCCCCAGTCAGGGAAGTTTAAATGCTCTGTTGAGTCTTAGGAAAACTCTGGAAGTTTTTGAACTAAGAAACATCCATTCGCTTATTTGTTCAGCTGAACAAAATTATAGCCACGGGGGACCATGATGAATAAGCCAATTCGTGCCCTGTGTATTCTCTTACACCGGTAGAGGAGCTAAGCATATAAATAAGTAACTACAATTGCTTACACGATTGTGGGGCTGGCAAATCTAAAATTTGCAAGCTAGCTAACAGGCCATAAATTCTGGCAGGAGTTAATGTTGAAGTCTTGAGTCTGGAGGTGAATCCTTCCTCTTCTGGGTACCTCAGTCTTTTCTCTTATGGTTTTCAACTGATTGGATGAGGCCCACCCATATTATGGAGGGTGATCCGATTTATTGAAATTATACTGATTTAAATGCTAACCTCATCTTAAAATATACCTTCCCAGGAACACGCACACTGGCGTCTGAGCCAGCAACAGGACCTGATAATGTAGCTAAGTTGACACATACAATTAATCGGTATAAACACCCACAGCACACTAAACAGTGCTCTGGGCACTGGGGACACGGCAGTGAACGAGGTCCCTGCTCCCATGGGGCTTATGGGGTTGTTTACAGATTTATTTGAGAGAGAGAGAGAGAGAGAGAGAGAGAGAGAGAGCGCACAAATGGGAGGGGCAGAAGGAGAGGGAATCTCAAGCAGAATTTGCACTGAGCACAGAGCCCAACATGGGGCTCGATCTCACAGCCCTGAGATCACGACCCGAGTTGGATGCTCAACCAACTGCACAACCCAGGCACCCCTGGAGCCTGAAAGTCATTTCCAGGATGAGTTGGGTATGCAAGGGGTAGGCAGAGGGGAGCAGGGGGGTCTGGGGTCTTGGAAAAGAGATTCTGAGGATAGCATGAAGGTATGAGGTACTGATGTTAAGACTGGCCTGGGGAGGTAGAGGCTGATAAAAGATCTCTTCAGGGGAAGGAAGGAATGAATGGTAATTAAAATCATAGGAAAGACACCAACTCTATTTTGCAGAGAAGAAAATTCACCTCTTGAGAGGTGATGTGACAAATTCAAGATCTCAGGACATGTGATGACATTCTAGACACATGGCATTTCTCAACAGGTTTTCCTTGACGTCCTAGAAAGCCCTGAATCACAGGCATGGTCCACATTTTAATCAATGGGTGTGCACACACACACGCTACAACTGAACATAGCCTACTGTGAAAAATCAGACCAAGATTTGAGCTGAATGGGTCAAATGATGGAACGCAGAATCAGTTACCCTTAACTTGGAAATCGGGAGGGGGGATCAGGTGACCTGGTTTCTGGAACATGTGTGGCCTTTCCCCAGACATGCCTAGAGTAGACCCAGAACATCAGGTTACGAGGCAGTATGGTAGCAATCCCTGTCTGTTTTTCCAGTCACCCAGCACCACTACAGGAGCGGTGGGAGTAGAGACCTGGGGAAAGGGTGGAGAGAGCCAGTAGTAAACCCTCACCCTCAACAGGCAATGAGTGCTTCACACCAGGCAAGAGCAGCGGGGAAGGAGGCGGGCAGGCCATCCTCGCTTCCTCTTGAGCCCAGCTGTGGTTCACGCTGCTAGGAGAGGCTCTGACTTAATTATAATTAGCATTTGTTCTGGTTACATTTTGGAAATCGTTTCTGTGGGAAAGCAGGACTGTGACCTTTAGACATTTTACACATACAGGAGTGTGGTTTGAACTCCTACTACTCCAGGGAAGACGACCCTTGCAGGATCAGAGACCCCGTGTCCCTGGGCCGCCAGCCAGCAGACGCTGCTAGATGGCCCCTGTCTCGCTCCCAGAGCCTGGCATGGGGTCACACTGCTCCTGTGGCTGTCGTGTGCAGGTCCAGACAAAGCTCTGCCAGAATGTTGGGTGCTTTTAGAAAGGCTTCCCACCTTGCCATTCAGCCAGGATGTGTCTCCCTTCCTGGCCTGTCTTTCCAAGGGGATGCTGAGCTAGACCATCCTCCCCTGTCCACCTTCCCACAGTCTCCTTTTCTCCAGGCTCCACACAGGGCCGGTGAGCTGAGGGTCAATAAAATCATGACAGTTGGGGCGCCTAATTGGCTCAGTAGGTTAAACATCTGCCTTTGGTTCAGTTCACGATCCTGGGGTCCTGGGATCGAGCCCCACATTGGGCTTCCTGCTCAGTAGAGAGCCTGCTCCTCTCTCTTCCTCTGCCTCTCCCCCTGCTTGTGCACTCTCTCTCAATCTCAAATACGTAAATAAAATCTTTTAAAATAAAAATAAAATCATAACAGTTTGTAATTAGACACCAGTTGCGAGTAGAGAGAAAATTTCCCTAGTATAGGAGACAGTGCAGTGATCGTGTCATGAGTGCAGGGAAGGCTTTAGAAAGTAGGCTGGAAAGCAGACGGGGCCTACTTAGGGCCAACCCTGATGGTGACGGCTCACGGAGCCAAGCACGGTGCTTCGCAGCTCACATAGAGCTCCTTCTTCATGGTCCATGAGGGCAACAAATGCAGCGGTTTCATTCCCTGCTCTACCCCTGCCATCCAGAACCCTTTCCTGCACACGGTGAGTACTCAGTGAATACGTCCATAATGCCTGAGAGGTGGGCACTTTTGCTTCTCTTTCATAGCGGAGGGATTTAGGGTGGGAGAGAGAAAACCACCGCCAAAACCAAAACCGTAGTGGATTCCGGACAGAGACCCACGTCTCGCTGAGCTGCGACTCCCACTCTTAACTCTTTACTGCCCTGGAATATCTGGGCGGGAGAGAGGGCAGTGCCCAATAGCTCCAGCTTGTACACGGGGATGAAGGCCGGGCCATCCCTACCCCGTACCATGGACAATTAAGTGGGGGGGGGGGGTGGTAATCAAAAGAGTTCAGTATCATTCTTACCCTCTTCCAAAACCACCCCTCTTCACTGCCACATCCTCCTAGCCCTGTTGGATGTTGTACCACAGAGAGGACATGAAATTACTACTCCCAAATCAGTATTTGCATATGACTTTGTTCTTTTTTTTTTTTTTTAAGATTTTATTTATTTGACAGGGAGAAACACAGCCAGAGAGGGAACACAAGCAGGGGGAGTGAGAGAGGGAGAAGCAGAGTCCCTGCCAAGCAGGGAGCCCGATGCCGGGCTCAATCCCCAGGACTCCAGGATCATGACCTGAGCCAAAGGCAGACGCTTAAGACTGAGCCACGCAGGCGCCCGGACTTTGTTCTTTCCATACTGTTCATTGCCCTTTCTCTTGCATTTTTGAATTGCTATTGAACTTGGTTGCATATATATTTGCTTGTCACGCCTCGATTTCAAGCGAACTTTCTGCTCTATGGCACTCCTAACCAGAGCAGGGCCAGCGCTGAGTACATTGAGGGCCTGTACTTAGTCTAACATGAGAGAAAACGCTTGTTAGAAAACTCTCCACAGGCAGGCTTTTCATAGTTAACCAGAGTCTCCTCTTCCTTTCACAGTTCTTTGAGTTGGTTCATTGGTATGACCCCAGGCTGGAGGCTGAGAAAAAGCCTGGTCCCTGCCCTCAAAGGGTACACACATAGCAAGTGCCGGGGATATGGTTATAAATACCATAACTCAAAATAGAAAGAGATAGTTCCATTAGAGAAGCACAGATAAAGCTTAGTGCAGCATGTCAGGGCAGGAAGAAATTGTTTCCAGCTGTTGAGATCAGCGAAGATGGCTTCTGGGATGTTCACTGTCTTATGCCACTCACCCCCATCAAAGAGAGGTGACCTCGGAAGACTTCAAAGGATACTGCTGACTGAGGGGATGACTAGAACTGGAGAGCCCAGCCTGCCTGTGCCCCTTGCAGTGGTTTTGCATTTACTCTTCCCTGCAAAGTGGAAGGCTGTCTTAGAGTTGGATTGGCTGTAGCGCGCTCAGAGAGAAGAAGGGAAACACAAGCCCTGTCCCCGGTAATCAAGTCAGGAGCAATTATGCAAAGAGAGGTTTATGAGAAGTGGCAAGAGCGGAAGCCAGACTGCAAGAGTATCAGCTGGGAGAGGATAAGGAGCGAGTGGAGACACTGAGACATTTATTCAGCGAATATCTGAGGGCCAGCTCTATGCGGGCAGTAAGGATAGACACGGGGGGGGGGGGGGCAGAAATATGCAAAACACGTGTCCCTACTTTGAGGGACCAGCAGCCTATGAGTCCTCTTTTAAGAAAATTGGAGAAATGTCGTTATGTCCATTATAACTCAATAATTAAAAACAAACAAACAAAACAGGAAGAGTGGAGGTGCCATGAGGAGAATTAAGAGAGCAGCAACACCAAGTAGTTGAGGGAAGGTTTGTTTTGTTTGGGGATGAAGGTGAGAGAGCCCAGGGTGTGGTCTCAGGCCAAGGGGAGACAGAGAGGTTGAGAGCAGAAGTGCCAGGGGTGAGGGGTCCCTAAGAAGGCAAGAGGCTCAAGGAGATGTCTGCAGGACACTGACATGCTGGCACATCTTGGGAATGATCTCGTTGTATCCTTAGGATAACCCTATAAGGCAGTTACTATTAAAGACGAGGAAACTCAGGTGCGAGGTCACATAATAAGGGGGTTGAGGCGGAGATGTGAAGCCAGGCTCAACGGTAAAAGTCAAGCTCTCCAGAACGTCATCGCTTTGAGGGGATGTGGCCATGAAGACATTCAGGTGAGTCTAAAACCTGCTCCAGCTGGCTGACTTTCCAGTGTTTCCTGGTCTCCTGGCCACTGCTTACCGGGACCTTTGGCAGTTTTGGGCCCTAGAGCCCAGGGAGGGGCTCGTCTTCCCCCCACTGCAGGCTGCTCTGTCGGGGAGTCCGGGGGCAATAGCATCCCGGTGCAGGGGGGTCCCGGTACCGCCGACTGCTCCTCCCTCGCCTCCGGCCCCACGCTGCATCCCTCCCGGGGCTGTCAGTTGGTGGCGCCTTTGGCCCAGCCCCTGTCCCCAGGTTCAAGCAGTTCCTCTCTTTGCAGTCAGCGCAGTGCAGGCCTTCCTAACTGAAAGCAGTGCTTAGCACATAGCAAATGCTAGAGTGACGGACGAGTAACATTCCGCACTTCTAGAGTAAAGCAGCCTGCATGGACGATCATAAAAGCACAGGGCCAGCCCGACAAACCTAGATTTCAACCCTCTGTGTAGCAGCTAGACACAGTGTGTCTTGGAACAAGCTACTCCTCTCCTCATGAACCTGTTTCCTCATCTAAGGAGCGGGATAACAAAACCTTCTTCATACGCTGTCCTGAGGATTAAATGAGATAATTCACATCATGTGTTAAATGTCTGCTTCATAATGTGTTTCCAATAAATGTTGGTTTCTTCCCACCTCACATGCATTTTAATAAGGCCCTACGCCTCACAAGAGCCTGTGAGATTGGTCCCCTAATCCCTATTCGATACTGTGGGAAAGTCTCAAAGAAGGAAATATGGCCTAAAGCATCTTCCAGCACGCCAGAAATCTGTCTGGGTTTGCTTCTCAAAACAGAAAACTCCCCACCGTTCATGTGCTGTCACCAAAGGCCTTCACATGCCGCAAGCGTTAAAGCAAGCAGGAGGAAGCACTGCTTTTTCCAAGGACGGGGCGTGCTATGGAGACATTTTCAAAAAGCCACAGCACAACCTTCTAATAGAGTTCATTTGTTGGTGGAGTCATGAGATGCCTGAGTAATTTTAGAGTAGGACTCGTTCATTAGACCAGGAGGAAGCCAGAAGTTCAACAGGCAAGTTCTCTTTCCCTAAGCGACAACAGATGAAACCATGATCAGGCTCTCGCCCGCATGCCACCTGCTCCCACTGTGCAGATGGTGTGGGGCAAGAGCAGGAGGGAGTGCGCTGGGACCCAGCCACCAACCCCTGCCTTCCCAGCCCAGGGAAGCAACAGTCCTCAGCAACACCTACGCGGCAGGGCTGAACCACCATTCTGAAAGCCCACTGGTCCCATCCTACCTATTAAACCTCGAAAGATCAAAAAGATATGGGTTTTTAATGTAAATTCTAAAGCCACTTATGAAGTAGTTGGTTAGTTAGTAAGGAAGAAAAAATTACTCAAGGTTTACACCCCCATCAATGAGACTTGACGGTATGTGATGTGATTTCTCGAGCAATCTCAAATAATCGGTTTAGCTCCAATATAAGAAACGAGGGAAGAAGCTATTCTGCCTGCACCACTTTTTTTCCCCCCACATAAACTAGGAATTCTTTTTTGGATGACAAAAAAAAAAAAAAAAAAAAAAAAAAAAAAAAAAATCTTGCATAGGATCTGAAAGTACTTTTTTCTTCTTCATAATGAATACATCCTAAATCTTCTGCTGAGGCTGGTACCAAAGAAGAAAGTATTGACAACCTAACATTCAAAAGGTCAAAATCAATCCACAGGATAATCTGATTTTAGCCCACTAATTTTCCAGCCTCCAACCAAATAAGTGCTTGGAGTTCACATGTATAAAACAGGTAAGACAAGCTAGAAGCAATGATCAGTTAATCTGGTTTTATCTTCACTTTCTAAATCTTAAATTTATTTACTTAGGATGGTAAAGTCAGGATAATTCTTTGAATGTTAACTATTTCACGAAAACAATCTACCTCTCTTTTCCTGACCCCATCTCCTTTTTTCTATCTCCTCCCTCCCTTCTTTTGTTTCTTTCACTCCTAAGAAAAGTCAAAGGGTGGAATTCTCATCTTAAATTCACTTTACACACCCAGAACCGGCCGTGGGTAAAATTAGGAATTTGGCTCTGTTGGCCTTAAGCCCTTTTCCCGTCCTGCTCCCACTGCACAGGACTGATCCTGTTCACAGTAACCCAAGACGACTAGAAAACCACATTTTCTGGGCCGCTCCAGCCTGGCTGCTGCAAAATTCTATCTGTGATGTCCTATGTGGCAAAGAGGCAACTGCCGGCATAAGAGGCCATTTGTGCCGTCCGGAGAGCATGCAGATGGCCGATGGTGGGTGCGATTCAACAGCGCAGACTCAGTACCTGCAGTTTTGCTTTTGAGCAAAGTCCAAGTCACCTTCATCAGAGTTCTCTCTTTCCCCTTTTCCTAAATACTGATGACTGTTCAAAGGAAGAGGATTTTGACATGCCAGGAACAAGAGTGGAAAATCCTGTCACTTTCGGGAAACCTTGGCACCATGATTTAAAAGTCAGTTTAGCGGCAGCTGCTAAGCAGGCCAGTGTTCAGGCTCCTTTTCAAAGCTGAGGGGAGATTACCCACACCTCCGCTGGAAACATGAATTAGTGGTGCCACCTCCTGGCAGAGACCACCTCCTGGTGAAGGCTGGGAGATCATGGCAGCCATTTTGTTTTGGGCACCAGAAGGTTCGGAGCTGGACGAAGTCACAGGGCTTGTGCTAATCCCAGGAGAGAAAATCAAGACCTGGAAAAGTGACATAAAATCAGCGGCAGACCTGAGACAGAGGAACAAAATGAACCACATCTGTTGAATCCATCCCAAGGGCTGATCGTTGCACAGAGCACATTACATGCTCACAGTAACTCCGCGAGGAAGAGGATCGTCTCTCCCATTTTCCAGGTGAGAGAAGTGAGGCCCAGAGAGTCTCAAATGACAGCCAGGCGATGACCGACCTGCCTACTGCCTTTCTGATATCTGGACAACACATATGGCACAGATATTAAGCCCAGCCTGCAGCGTATCTGGGAAAAAGTGCTGTCACTGAATTACACGTATTGCCCTGTTCTCGGGCCCTGGGAACCTGACCGGAAACAGACCTGCTGTGTGGAGGGGGAGGGGAACACTGGGAGAGGTGGGACGGGATCTCCAGAAGGCAAGCGGTTCCTGAGAAGTCAATCAGTAAATAACACTCATCAGACACCATGTTCTCTTCCTTAGCTTTTCTGCAACTGTCAGGCCAGCTCTTATTTGAAAAATAAGTTTCCTGTGTGGAACACAGTATAAACTAAGCAGATACTTGTCAAATGAATTATTCCAAAAGGGAATTTGGAGATCATCTCTCCATTCAATGCCGTAACTCTCCTTCTCTCCATCTTAGTTCTTCCTTCCCTTCCTCCTCCCTCCTCCCCCTTCTAAACTCACCGCCACACAAACTACTCTCCAGTCCCTTACTCAACTTGAATATCTCTAGGAAACTCAGTATTTTCAATAAATGGGTACCATTAGAATTATTCCTGTTGAATTAGTTTGTCATCCAACAACTGCACTCCCTGATTCATTTTTTTAAAGTAATCTCTACCCCCAAGAGGGGCTCAAACTCATGACCCCTGAGATCAGAAGTCACATGCTTTACTAAGCCAGCTAGGCATCCCTTTCTGATCCTATTTTTAACCTCTTAGGCAGCATAGGACCTATCTAGGTTGTCATCTATACAACAATCATTTTTCATCAGATTTCCACTGGGCTCTTCCCCTTTAAGTTAAATATCCTTGGTTTGTTTTATGGTTTCCAAAAGTTCCCCCTTCTCTGGTCACATTGTGTCCTCAGAACCCCATCCAGCCTCTGGGAAGATAGGCTTCTGAGGAGCAGGACTTCCTTCTCTTACTTAGGTTATCCTGTGCTGGCTGCTTTCCTAATGCCATCCCCAGTCAATGGGACAATTCACTAATTGGGCCCCACCCCCTCAGTGTTGTCACCTGTAAAACAAGGGATCTGGACCTGGTCACCTCTCTGGTCCTTTTGGTCACCAGTAGTCCTTAGTGCCTCCACTGGGGACCAAAAGGCAGTGCTGACATTTTTCTTCAGTGATTTACAGTCTTAACTGTATTTAATTTGCATAATATTTTCCTTCATGGAAATATTTTTCATAATTGCTCTTTTGGAGGACAGAGAAACAGAGGTTTGCAGAATCTGTCCCTGCTGAGTTGGAGAATCCTTAATCTTCCAAATCATCTCTTTCCTGACCCCCCCTTCGTCTATTTCTCAGGCCAGTGTAGACGCCAGCTTCCATCACCTCAGCTCTGAGAGAACCGGAAGGGGTGGCAAGGCCTGAAATACGGACTGGTGCTCCCTGGCCACCAGGCCCCAGGGGGGAAGGACTACACGGAGGATGTTGACTTCTGAGGGGCCCAATATGGCGCTGACAACCAGTGCCACAACTTCCCCAGGCTCCTGTGTGTTCACCTGTATGATGGGGTGGTGACGGTCTCTGCTTAGCCTGCCCTGAGGCGTTAAGGAGGATTTGTGAACATTGTGGAGAGGCTGTACATGTCAGGCTCAATTTTAAGATCATGATAGCTGTTCTTTCCTTATGATCATTTTGATGACCAGCATTATCATTGCTTGTCACCGTTCAGCGTTAATTGACGTGGAATGTTGTCTCTACCCAAGTATGTCCATGTGGCTGGAACGTGCATTCACGCAATTCCAGCATTTATCACACTAGAGCGTATGCAGAGCTTAGAGCATCTAATTACTCTGGTACGAGAAGCATTTACTCTCTTCCTGAAGGGGAGAAGCGCCTCTGGGGAGTAAGTGACAGTTGCTTAGCTCTAACTATTAAAGACACTAACATTTCTGAGTTGTACTTCTCAGTCTCTGAAAAGCAACAGAAGGGTTAAAGCTGCAAGTCTAATTCTAGCTCAGCGTCAGGGCTTGTGGTGGCCACTGTGTTCCTGAGTTCCCCTGTGGGGAATGGAGGCAGGAACTGCTCTAGTGTGGCAGCCACCGCATGGGAATCATCATCAAAAGAGAAAAGAGACAAAAATATTTTAATTGCCTTGTAACCTCTCCTTAGCTGTGAAACAAGGTGGCCTTTACAGCTGCCCCCCAGAGAGACTAAACACTGGGCCAGGACTGTTTTGAATGGAAAGCCATAAAGTCCCAGCATTTAAAAGGAGTGTTACTCTGTAATCACCACTGCTATTTATAGAGCTCGCCCTGCTCCGTGGGATTAGGGCCGCACGGAGACCACCACTTGGCCTGGGCCTAAGCTGAGCTTGTGGAGATTGGGGGTGAAGGCCTAGTGGGACCTGTAGTTGGACGAAGCCTGGGTCCTGTCACACAACAGCCACTCACAGGAGGTTCTCGGGGCAGGAACCGGAGCTGGAACCCAGGCTGGAGATTGTCCCTGCACCAAGCCATGCCCAGAAGAAAGTGAGCTGTCAGCCGAAACCACATTTTCCCTCTCTCTCTCCTACACAGAACTCTTGGAAGATAGGGTATTTTTCTCTTGCATAAATACTTCACATTTTTGTTTTTGATTTTGTTTTTAACTCCTAACGATGTTGAGCATCTCTAGAGTTGTCTCAGTTCTAGCATTTGGGGGCCACCTTCTGGACAGCCGGCTTCTTGCTCAGTCATCGGCTGGATGGCAGGCCTCTCCCAGTCACACAATTTCTTAATCCTTCATTCTTAAACATGAACAGAAATCCAACGGTCACCAGATGGTTGGTTCAAATTACGTGAATGAGAAAGCTAAACAAACAGAAACATTGACTCCAGAGGAAACAAAGATAATTCAGGGAATAGATTTTTTTTAAAAAATCTGTAAATAAGGGTGCCTGGGTGGCTCAGTGGGCTAAGCCTCTGCCTTCAGCTCAGGTCATGATCTCAGGGTCCTGGGATCGAATCCCACATTGGGCTCACTGCTCAGCAGGAAGCCTGCTTCCCCTTCTTTCTCTGCCTGCCTCCCTATTTGTGATCAAATAAATAAATAAGATTTTTATTTATTTATTTTTTTAAAGATTTTATTTATTTGACAGAGAGAAACACAGCCAGAGAGGGAACACAAGCAGGGGGAGTGAGAGAGGGAGAAGCAGGTTTCCCGCCGAGCAGGGAGCCCAATGTGGGACTCGATCCCGAGAGTTTCCAGGATCATGACCTGAGCTGAAGGCAGTCACTTAACCAAGTGAGCTACCCAGGCGCCCCAAATAAATAAGGTTTTTTTTTAAAGTCATTGCATTTTAAAAAATCTGTAAATAATATCCTCGGGAAAATGTGAGATGATATCATGTGCTTAAAACAAGAACAGAGTATATTTTAAAAAGGAAAAAATACAAGAAAGAGGTCTTGGAAAGTAATATGATTGTTGAGATAGCTATTTAACAGAGTATAGAAATAATAGGTTTTAGAACCTAAAAATATAGGAAATCTCCCAGAAAGTAAAATAAAACCAATACACAAAAATACAAAAAATAAGATGCTAAGACACAAACACACAAACACTAAATATCAGAGAGAAAAAGAAAAGTGACACAAAAAACCAATCAAGGAGGTCCAAACTCTTATATTTTGAGTTTCTGAAAAAAGGACCAAGAATACAGAAGAAATTATGAAAAGAATTTAAGAAAAATATCTAATGCTGAATGACATTATAATGTCAATGACAGACACTACAATTAAAATGGCCCACTAACTGCCCAGTAAATTTAATAGATTCATATATTCATACCTAGGTATAACATGAAAGTTCACAAGACGGAAGAAGAACCTAAATGCTTCAAGGTAGACTAAAACAGAATATCCACCAAAAACCACGGATCAGAATGGCAACAGCAAAAGTAAATCCTAGAAGACAGTGGGACAAAAACCTCACAGTTTTGAGGGATGAAGATTATCAAAGTTTGTGTACCCAGCAAAACTCTCATTTGTACATGAGGGTAAAGCCAAGGCATTTTCAGGCAAGTAAGGACTGAAATAATTTCATTCAAAACCTTTCTTATGAATTCACTTTAATATATGCTCTCAAAAATGGAGGGATTGAATTGAGGAAGAAGTAAAAGCTAGGAAATACATAATAGCCAATCTAGGACAGAGGCAAGGGATCCCAGAGATTCCTTGAGCAAAGGTCCTGACTGGAGCAGGAAGCCAGGAATCTCAGAAAAGAGATCCCCAGGAAAATAGGAACTTAATGAAATACTTAAGTTGTGAGAAGTTTGGAAATAACTGGGGATATGATCAAGATAATGAGTGCAAGAAACCAAAAAGACAGCTAAGGAGAAATTCTGGGGAAAAAGAAAGCTGCACCAAAAGAGGAACTTTAATTATAGTGCCTAAACCATGTAAATTAGTATGAACACTATTTACCTGGTCATAACAATATGATTGCTGCTCACTGGTTTTCAGCAGCTGGGCTTAACAACAGGTAGTAAAAGGGAGATTAAATCATGGTTTTGGAACAAAATGTAACCGTATGAGTCTTTAAGATGCAAAACTCAAACGTCAGATGAACAGGATTAAGAGAAAAGGAAGAAGAGGAAGCCAGCTGGAAGACAAAGTAGGGATCCTGAGAGGAAGCCAAGAGTATTTATAGTTGATGGACAAAGAACCATGTTTTAAAAATGTTATTTGTTTATGAATGAGAGAGCCCACACAAGTGAACACAGGTGGCAGAGGAGGGGGAGAAGCACAAGGAGACTCTGTGCTGAGCTCAGAGCCCATATGGGGGCTCAATCCCAGGACCCTGTAATCATGACCTGAGCCGAAGGGAGACCCTTAACCCACTGAGCCCCCCAGCCAGTTATTGTACAGACCACGTGTATTTGTGTCTGAGGTCTTCTCATTATTGTAATGAAGTTATAAGCTCTCAGCAAGGTGGTCGCGAGCGTGCCCTTCTCACTGCCTTGTATCAGGGCTGTGTGCCAGGAACTTGACTTCTCATTCCTGAGGTTAACCTTGATTGCCGGTTAAGGTGTGGTCTGCAGGATTCTCCACAGCAAAGCTACATTTTTTCTTGGTAATTAATATCTCATGGGAGAGACTTTGAGGATATGCAAATATTTGCATATTCATTCTTTTATAGAACTGCTTAGTATTCCATTTTATAGATGAACTATAGCCTGATCAGTCCCCTATGAATGAGCATTTGGTTTTTTTCTTTTTCAAACTCCCATTGGTCTTCGAACTTCTGCCCATTTTAGCGTCCATCAATGGGTGTTTGCCAAATCATGAAGCACAAGTTCTCTCATTTCTGTAAGGAAGAAGATTCCACCCATGTTATTTATTTATTCAATTACTTGCATCAGTACAGACACATGGAAATTTATTTTATTTGATGGGTTATAATTCAATACTATTGTTTTCTTGCTCAACTTGTTCCAGGTTTCACTACTGGGAGTTCCTCCATGTTGGCTCCTTTGTCCTTTCACTATCCCTTCATCAGTTTTTGAGCAACTTATTTCCGTAACTACAGCTCATCTTTAATATTCTCTGCCCTGGCCTTGTTTTCAACTATTTCTCCAAGGAGCCCTGGCTGCTTTTATGTGAGAATGATGGCTGTATTTATCTTTACATATATCACAAAACACAGTTTATGATTCCTCCAAACTTGAATCAATACTGTAGAGCTCCTTGCAGCCTTCCCCCTTTTCTTTCTGAACATCCTTCTCAGACTTTGAGAAATGTGATTTTTGGCATCTACAATGTATTTACTTATTCGTTCAAACCTGGTATTATACATACATACATACATACATATATATATATATATATATATATTTTATTTTATTTTTTTAAGGTTTTTTTTATTTGACAGAGAGAAACACAGCCAGAGGGAACACAAGTAGGGGGAGTGAGAGAGGGAGAAGCAGGCTTCCTGCCGAGCAGGGAGCCCAATGAGGGGCTCCATCCTGGGACTCCGGGATCATGACCTGAGCTGAAGGCAGACACTTAACTGAGCCACCCAGGTGTCCCCAAATCTGGTATATATTTTAAGCAGTTCCCGAGTTGCTAATCTGTGCCACTGTCAGAAAAATATAAGAACCAGAGGGCACTATTTACATACAGTGTCTTTAACCTTATAGTTTCCAACCAAAAAGCTGTTTTTGCTAAGTTACTTAGGTTATTTTTCTTCCTTGCTCCATTTAGCATATTTATATTATTTATTTTCAGTTAGGTGGATATTTTACTGTTTGGTGCCACATTGGGTTTGTTTTAAAATTTTCATTATTTGAGAGAGAGAATGAGCAGGGAGGGGGGGTACCGTGGGGCAGAGGGAGAGGGAGAAGCAGACTTCCTGCTGAGTAGGGAGTCCAATGTGGAGCTCAATCCCAGGACCCCATTCCAGGACCCTGGGATCATGACCTGAGCTGAAAGAAGACAGTTAACTGACTGAGCCACCCAGGCGTTCCCCATCCTGGTTGAATTTAAACATTTAATTTTGGGTGGTATGTGAAACATTACTATGGTTCTGAATCAGAGCTTCATAAAAAGGTTTATTCAGAGAATGTGCTCCCTCCTCATCCCCCCTCATTCTCATTCCTCCCTTCTCTCAATCCCTTTTGCACTCACCCCCTATAGGAAACTGTGTTTCTTAGGGCAGCCATTTTCTAAGTGCCACAAACTGAGTAGTTTAAAATGACAGAAACATATCATCTCACAGTGCTGGAGGCTAGATGTCCAAAATGAAAGGGTCTGCGGGCCCCTAATCCATCTGAATCCTTCCTTGCCACTTTCTAGCTTACAAATATCAGCAGTCTTTTTGGTCCTCAGCTGGTAGACCCCTCTCACCCCAGCCATCATCCCCTCATCCCTGCATGGCGCTCTCCCTTTGTGTCTCTCTCCTCACACGGCCATCTTCCTCATAAGGATGCTAGTCCTTACATCGGATAAAGGCCCAGCCTACCTCAGTATGACCACATCTCAACAAATTATATTCCCAACACTGTTCCCAAATAAGTTCACATCCTGACCCACTGGAGATTAGGACTCCAACATAGCTTTTCCGGGCTGTGGGGAGAGGGAACCACATTCAAATCCACACCATAAACTATCTCTTTACTTTCTGATTTATTCTTCCTGTACTTTTGTACAAAGGAAAAAACTACATATATTTTTCTTATGTCCCTTCTTTCTTACATTTAGGATAGCATATATAAATGCTCTTGTGCATGTTCTTTTTTCACTCGACAGTATATCCTGGAAATCACTCCATCTCAATTTCATGGAGATCGTCTTCATTCATTTATAGAGCTGCTTAGTATTCCATTTTATAGATGAACTATAGCTTATTCAATCAGTCCTCTATGAGTGAGCAGTTATTTTCTCCTTTTTCAATTTTTTATTTAAATTCTAGTTAACATACAGTGTAATTTTGGTTTCAGGAGAATTCAATGACTCATCACTGGCATATGACACCCAGTGCCCATCACGAGTGTCCTCCTTACCCCTCAGTCCACTCCCCGCCCACCTCCCTCCATCAACCCTCAGTTTGCTCTCTATAGTTAAGAACCTCTTATGGTTTGCTTCCCTCTTTTTTCCCCTATGATTGTCTGTTTTGTTTCTTAAATTCCACATGAGTGAAATCATATGGTATTTGTTTTTCCTGTGACTTATTTCAATTAGCATGACTTTCTAGCTCCATCCACATCATTGCAAAGGGTGAGATTTCACTCTTGCTGGCTGAGGCCCTGGTGAATGAGCATTTAAAGTTATAGTTACCAGCAATACTGCAATGAATAACCTCATGCACCTCTATTTTCACATTGTTGGAAATATGTCGGCAGGATAGCTTCCTAGGTGTGGTATTGCTGGGCCACATTGCCTACGTAGTCTGATAGGTATCGCCTAATTCTCTGCAGTTTGAACTCCAACCAGCACCATGTGGGACTGCCTGTCTCCCCACAGCCCAGAGTGTATCCTCAACTTAGTTGTTTTTGCCAACATCATAGGTAAGAAGTGGTTTCTCAGTGTTGTTTGATTTGCCTTTCTCTCATTGACTCACTCAACTTTTTCATAGGGTTGAAAAATACCTTCTCCATTTTTCAATTGTCTTTTGTCCCTTATTTAGCATTTTTATTGAGATGTAATTCATACACCAGTAAAGTCATACCTTACAAGTACACAATTTAAAGGCTTTAATAGATGCACAGAACTCTGCAACCATTAAGACCAATCTAACTTTAGGATGTTTTCATCACCCCTTCAAAACAAACCTTGTGTCTATTCTCTATTCTTCCCCACCCCACGCATCCACTAACCCCTTTCTGACCCTATGGTTTTGCCTAATTTGACTTTTCATATAAATGGAATCACACATTGGTGATTTTTTGTGACTGCCTTCTTTCATCTAGCCTGTTTTAAGGGCTCATTGTTGTAGAATGTATCAACATTAATTTTTTATTGAATATTTTATAAATATATCATTTTGTTTCATTAGATGGACACTGGGTTGTTTTCCACCTTTTTGGGCTATGGTGAATAGAACCATTTATTAAAACATCCATCTTTGCCCTAGGATTTGAGATACCTTTTTTTTTTAAAGATTTGAGAGAGAGAGAGAGACAGCACAAGGAAGAGGTGGGGGTAGGCAGAGGGAGAAGAGATGCCCTGCCAAGGAGGGAGCCTGAGTAGGGGCTTGATCCCAAGGACCCTGAGATCATGACCCAAGCCAAAGGCAGACACTCAACTGACTGAGCCACCCAGGCGCTCCTGAGGGGCCGCCTTCATACAGTCTACTGAATTTCCATATGTACTTGAGTTTACTTCTGAGCTTCCTTTTCTATTTCCCTGGGCTTAGTGGCACTGCCACACTGCACCCCCCCCTTTTTAAGATTTTGAGTAATCTCTACACTCAACATGGGGCCCAAACTCACAGCCCCGAGACCAAGAGCCACAGGCTCTACCGACTTTTAATTAGAGGATTTATAGTATATTCTATTGGCTGGTAAAGCTAGTTATCTCTTGTGCTTTTTCAAGTGTTTTTTGGCTATTTTTGCATTTCTGTTTTTCCATGTGAATTTTATTCAATATCAACTTGTCTAAAAAAGCTTTTGATACTGCAATTTTTAAACTCAGGAAAAGGGGACATCTTTAGACGGTTGAGTCATCCTGTACAGAAGGTGACTATCCCTTTGTTCAAGAATGCTTTTGTGTCTGTCGGGAGCGTCAAACTTCATCTTAAAATTGTTTTAAAAAATTAATTTATTTTCAGTGTTCCAAGATTCATTGTTTATGCCCCACACCCAGTGCTCCGTGCAATACGTGCCCTCAGTACCCACCACCAGGCTCTCCCATCCCCCCACCCCTCCCCTCCAAGACCCTGTTTGTTTCCGAGTCCAGAGTCTCATATTTTTCAGTTACTTGAGGGGCTGTACTGGGTCCTTAGGGATGTGAGGACATGCAAAACTGAGACAGCATACACCACATTCTATGCAGGAAAAGGCCAGTGTCTTAAGTGCTAATATGACCCAGAGTACATGAAGTTTGAAACCCCTGTAGCCTTATTGACCAAGCCCTTTGATGAAATTTTATCAATGGCAGCTGTAGAACGAAGCTTTGGGAAGCCAGGAAATGCCAGAAATCCAGGACTATTTTCTTTCTTGGATCTTCCTCTCCTGGCTCTGTGGGGAGCCAGATTTTTCCCACCTAAAGTAAGATTTCTTGAGAAAGAGAAACAGTGTCTCTCCTGAAGAGGGCGCGGGTAAGCGGATAGAACCAATGGAGTCCCTGACATGAGACACAGAATTTCAGAGCCGTGCAGAGGAAAAGAAGGGAAATTTTGTAGCCAGGACAGCAAAGCCTTTGCAATGCAAAAGCAGGCACTGGATGTGCAGCTGAAAATTTATACATACACACCCCCTCCTTGCTCCACTCAGAGCATTTACAATGACAAAGAAAAACTGATCAAGGCCTAGAGAACAAGGTCTGAGGAACATTTAGGGAACAAAGATCCTCGCCCAGCAGCCCTGGCCCTGGCCCCTCCCCACCCCCAACCCATCCCCAAGGCTCTGAGCAAGCCCCGCCTCCCCCTCCCCCTCCCCCAGTGTGAGGCCAAAGCACCTGGAGACATTAGGTTTCTAATTAGTTGTAATGTTTAACTATTTAGAATGTTTTATCCATTGCTGATACTTGTTATTGTGAGAATTTTGTTTCCTACCAGTACCAGTTTGAGGACCTAAGAAGGTGATATAAAAAATGCAAATCTGGTTAGTTCCTCTCACCCGTTAGCCTCTGGCACCGGGACAGAGAGCCTGCGTCTCACTTATCTACACCTTTTCTATCTGAAAGGGGGTAGGGTACTGGCCGCCTGAGTGGGGATGCTTCCAGATCTCACCTGTAGGTGAGGCATAGTGAGATTCACAGCAGCTCATCAGGCCTAGATACAAAGTTCTGAAATTCTATCAAGCCTGGGTCAGGGGACCACCCAAAGAGGCTGACCTCACTTCTAGATCCAAGTCTGCTCCTAATTTGCTCTGTGACCAAAGGCAAACCCTCGCTGGGTTTTGTTTTACGTTTTTGATCCATCAAGTGAGAATCATGACACCTGCCCTACCTGCTCTCCTGACATTAAATAAAGTGAGACAATAAATAAAAAATACATTAAAGAGAATTAAAAGGGCCATCTGAACAGAAGGGACTCCCTAGAGTGGCTCAGTGAACTCTAACAATTTCCCGTGTCCTAACTAGGAAGAGAGGAACGATTAGATGACTTTCAAACATTTGTCATGGATTAAAAAATACCCTCTCAGGGGCTGAGTCGCCTTGCTGACCACGGTTGTATGTATGTTAGATCATTCTAAAAGGGCTGGAAAAAGACCGGTGTTCCACCAGTTGAAGAGATCTGCGAGTCCCCATAACCTGGCCAGCAGCCTTGGGAATCAGGCCATCCCCACTGGCCAGGGGGGCCGGGAAGATGAAGAAAGAGGTTGAGTCAGAGGGAAAAAGTAATTGTCACTCCGGAAAAGAGTCTGTAGACTCCCAGAAGAGTCGTGCCTGTTATACTTTACTAGGGAACCAGTATAATTAAAGAAAACCTCACGTTGATGTGTGTCCCTCTTGCTGTATACACGTTTGTTCTCGGAGTTCGTGCCCAGGAATACTAAGCATCTCCCGAGGAACTCAGTCCTTGGAAGTATTTTGCAGCACAGAGATTTGTGAGATGCCTCGACCCCAAAGTCTCAGGTGAAAGCGCAGGTGAAATAACAGAGCGGTCCACACCGCAGGCACCACCGGGGCCGCTCACACCCGGAACTCGGCCCCGCCCTTTCTCTGGGTCTGAGTTTGACCTCAGGTAAACTGTCCCGACAAAATGGGTGGGAATAGGAATTTTAGGATCTCAGGGCCTCATTTTCAGGGTACTTTTCCAAAGTAGGGGAGGTGTCCCTTTTCCCTCCCTTTATCAGCATGGGAACAGGTTTTATTTCAGTCACTGACGTGCTACTATGAACTCATTTGGGGTCAGGAATCTGTTATCCTTTGTGCTGTAATTTCAATCTTCTAAGTATGGAAGTAGAAGGCCTTATTTGCTATTAAAATCATCGCAGACATCAGCAATTAGGTGTGGGGGGCATGTCTGACTGCCCTGGAGCCTCACCACTCCTGCTGCGGAGACCAGGCTCAGAGGAAACTAAACTTAGTCCTTGGGGTACATGGGGACAGGGGCTTTCATGCCTCCCTCCAGAGCTTGCCGCCTTACCTGCTGCTCCCCCTCCCGGAGTGGCCACGGCTTCCTCCAAGTAGCTCTTCGAGGACACAGCCTGCCCCCCACCTCCTCTGCGCTCTGCTGGGCTCCTTAGCTCACCTGCAGCCTCTGCTTCCTCTCCCCCAAGACTTCCCCCAAAGACCCGGAGCCCACTCTCACATCCGTCCCTGCTCAGGGCTCGCCCAGCGGCCTGTTTTAATTTCTCCACCCAGTCACGCTTCCTCCGCTCACGTTTCCGCGTGGATTTCTAGGGTTTTCCACATCTGCGCAATTATCCGCAGGTGCCTGAGCTGGAGGGCCAGGGCTCTAGCCGACCAGCACCTGGATGCTAACGTGCAGTGGACCGCGCGGGGGAGGCGGAGAGCAGGGTCTCAGGTGGGGGCGAGCGAACTGAGATCTGGCCTGGCACAGGGCGAACTGGGAATGGGAGCCCCAGTCATCAACAAGCATCAGGACGCAGGTGTGTGCACACTCGTGCGTGGGCGAGGGGGTGGGGCGCGCATCCACACCCGGGGTGGGGGGGAGCTGCCGGCAATATTCACGGGTCCTGCAATACCTAACAAAGAAGGAAGGAAGGTCTAAAAGCTGGGCTTGGGCTAGAAAAACCCTACCAGTTATATTGATCGTAATCTTTCCCCCAATCATCCAAATGGAATCATTTGTTCTATTAATTACAAAGGATAATACAATTATCAAAAGCAATATTTGCTAATGTGGATCAGCTTTCCTGGTTTGCTGCACACATAACATGGTCTCTTCACAGGCTCAGTTTTTGGCGGATAATCTCCAAATCTCTAGGCATTTTCAGATCCCCCAGCCCCTGACTAAAGGCCCCCCTGTGATACCACCATGTGCAAAGCCTCCTGAGTCTGGTCCTGGGACAGCAGGAGAGCCACCCAGTGTGGACAGCAGAGTCGGTGCAGCCTAGACTCCCCTCTGGCGTTCTTGCCCCTCCCCGCACAACAACAGGGGCCCAGTCAGCCTCCCACAGCTCGCTGACCCACATCTCCACCCTGGGTTCAGATGCTACCATCTGTCCCCTTTATTACTGGAATGTTCTCTCCACCAGCACCTGCTCCTAAGTCTTGCTACCCCTATGTAGGTAGAGCAATCTCCCTTATATTTATGCCAAATCCTACACCGCTGGCTTGTTGGATGGCTTGCCTATTATTGACAGGATGGAGTTGGGATTCCTCAGCCTTTTACTATCAAACCCCTATTTCTCCAGTCCAGCGTAATCTCTGCTATTTTACTCATTGGGAGGAACTCATAATTATCTCTGGTGAGTCTCTTGTTTTATTTCACTCTTTCTATTTCATGGGCCACACGCACTGCTGAAAATTAGAAGGTTGGTTCCAGTTCAAAGCCTCTGGCTGGATGGAGCTCTCAGCCAGAAGTTCTCCATCTGCAGCTTATTAGCCCTCCTGGTCGCATTTTGTTATTCTCCTTGCACCAGAAAAAACAAACAGATGTCTCTCCCACAGTCTCTGCCTCCCCTGCAATGTCAAAGCAGTTCTTTCCCAGGTGACCCCCTGTGACCCCACGGAGTTCCGTCCTCTGCAGTGGCCTGACCCTCCCAGTTGTCCAATCTTATTGCCACCCCCAAGTTTCTGGCTGCTTCTTTCTGATAAAACACCCTCTTCTCTTCCCCTGTCTTGGTGAGGTTCTTCTAAGATCTCAGATATAGAGCTTCAGCCTGGATGCTGGTTTCCCTCGATTCCTGTATATTTGCTTCTGCCCACAGCCTCTGTGGCCTTCACTGTGGGACCCCACTGAGGACGACAGCAGCACCGGAAGGCAGTCTCAGGTGTGATGCGGGGCTTTAGTCTCCTTCCCCACAATCTGCATCACATTTCTCCCGAGCCACCCTGGCAAACACATAATTTAAGTGGGAACAGTGCACTTACAGTGTGAACACAGTTCCCTTTCCAACCAAACCGTCATCCTTAAGCTCCTAAACACAAAATTGGGGGTGGCCACAGAGCAACTGTCTAGAATGTTGCTTTGTTTTCAGCATTTCGCTCCTTGGAAGAGCTTCCTCCAGGTCTCTGGAGCTGCCTGGAGAAAGTGAGCTCCTTCAGCACCTTAGGGGGGGGGGCACTTCTGGCAGCGGCTCAATTCCCTGATATTGTGTGGAAGCGCGACCCAGGCCCTTTGCTTCCAGTGCCGTTCAACAGAGAAGCGGCAGGCACCTATGGCTATTTGAAATGTGGCCGGTCTGAATTGAGCGACGCTGTAAGCATGTGACATGTACATTGCATTCCAAAGACTTAGCCCCCAAAATG
Source organism: Spilogale gracilis (assembly GCA_004023965.1). Taxonomy (NCBI): domain Eukaryota; kingdom Metazoa; phylum Chordata; class Mammalia; order Carnivora; family Mephitidae; genus Spilogale; species Spilogale gracilis. The sequence goes on along the minus strand of PITA01015160.1, from coordinate 4,173 downwards.
AAAAATATTTCACTAGCCATTTTATATTGCTTGCATGCTGAAATGATAATATTATCTTTCTCTCCTCTTTCTCTCTCTATATATGTATAAATATAGGGTCAAATAAAATATTGTTACAATTAAACTCACTTATCTCTTTTTACTTTTTAAAGTGTGCTACTAGAAAATTTAAATCACACATCACCTGTGTTGTATTTCTCCTGGATAGTGCTGGACGAGGCCTTGGCTCTGGGTGAGGTCTTAAACGCCTTAATATACTTTCCAAAGGCGTATAGTATGTGATGCATGTTCCCTTTTCTCTGCCCAGGCAGTGCTTGAATTGGCAATTAGAGGTCTTGATGATGAATTCCAAATTGCAATTCTCATCGTTCCCAGATGGCAAGGGGGCAGGTATATAAATTGAGTCCCCGGGGCAACCACAGATTTCCAGAGTCCTAGTAATGACTGAGTACATGGATCTTTCTTTTCTCCTCACATTTTTTTTTTTTAAGAAGTAGACAAGGATAAAACATTATTGAATTCCTCCTAGCTTAAAATCACACATCAACACGCCTTCACAAGCATTAACGCCATTACAATAAACAGCAGTCCTATGAAAGCAAACCTGGTGGGCTGCTGCCCATTCATCCCGGAGAAGCTGGGCATGTGTTTAGAAGGCCAAACATAAGCTCGTTCACTGTCATCGAGTCTGGAAGAATATTTATGCTACACTTGGGCTAAGGCCCGGTGACTGAGTATTCACAAAGTCATTAATCTGGACTGCGTTTTCAAGTCTAGCATCAATGAAAATCCTGTTTGTTTAAACTGATACTATCCTTAGCTTACTGTGCTCATCACCTCTCCTTAATCTGAGAGAATGTGCCTGAATTTCTCATTTATAAAATATGCGTGTTAAAGCAAAACAACTCTCAGGAAGGCATGGGGTTTGCCTTTATAATATTCCTTGTTTTTCATAGGAGAATGTAAATCAGAGCCTAAATAATGAATTGAGCATACTCATGGTTAGCTTCCCAGGAGGAAAACACGCTGCTCTGGAGTTGGGCGACTGCATCGGACCTTTTGGTTACCAGGGAGTCTGCAGATGCTGCTGCCCTTCTCTGCAGAGACCAGAAGTCCCCCAGTGGTCAGCAACTCTGGACTGTCACCAGCTTTCTGCCCTTCTGAGCTCCATGCTGATTTGTACCTAGCTCATCCTCCTGAACATGATTTAACTGCGAATACCAGCCCTTCAAACTAATAAAAAAGACAGCTATGATGTTTTATTTCTCTTTATAGGAGGCTCCTAAGGATGAGCTGAATCTAATTTCAGGCCAATCCAACTTTGATACCACTGAAAATAAAGGAAACCAGTGGCTCACCTAACAACACTGATTTGTGAATTTCCTGCTGCTGACGTTAAATCTTGCTGGTTGACATTAGCACCAGTTTATCTATCTGGCGCTTCATTAACAGTGAATGGGAAACTGAACTGTGCACTATAAAAAATATATGTAATATATTTCAGTGTTTTTCAAGTTGTATCTCCATAAGCTTTTGCTATTCTGTACCTTGTATGGGAGGCAGAATTTCCAATAATAGTCCCCAAGAGTTAAGTGTCCAGGCCCCACAACGTGAATGGCAGATCTCACACTCTTTGATTGTTATACCTATGACACAGTCAGCCTTCAAAAGGGGAGATTATCCAGGTGGGCTTCATCCATTCAAGTGAGCCTTCAAAAGTAGAGAACTTTCTCCACCTGGTAGCAGAAGGGGATGTCAGGGAGACTTCAAGCATGAGGATTCCACACACCATTCATTCCTGGCTTGAAGATGGAGGAGGCATCTAGAAGTTAAGAGTGACCTGCCCCCCACCCCACCCCCAGCTGATAGCCAGCGAGGAAATGGGGACCTTAGACCCACAGCCACAAGGAAATGGATACTGGAAAAGAACCTGAGGGATCATGGAAACATAGAAGCACCCGTGGGGACTTCCTGACCTACTGGATTAAGATAATGAATGTGTGTTGATTTTAGCTGCGCAGCGTGCGGTCCTTTGTTATACCACAATCGGAAACTAATACAACATGGCAATTTGTTTTTTGGATTCCATAGCTTTCCTGGTTTTGTTGTGGTTCATAATCCAGAGAGGACAAAGCTATGTGGCCTCAGCTGATTTGCTTGTCCTTCTTGAGCCTATAAAGCCTGCCTCACTGCGTTTTTATGAAGATTAAATGGGATCCACATAAAGTGTTTACTGTAGCCCCCACCCCGTGCTCAGCAGGATCTCAATCAAGCTCCCTCTCCACTGTGTATTTATACAGTTCCCCCCGTCCCCCTCCACAGAGAGCTTCCTGCATATTGTCGTACAGAGCCAGGGACACTCAGAACATGTGGGCTGGGTTGTATACAGAAATAGTATTCATCGGACCATCATATTCATCAAGTATTTATTTTGGGAAATGCACATATTTAAAACATATATATGAGATGGGCTGTCCTCAAGCTGCCCAAAAGTCTGTAGCAGGGAATGATGCAAACACAGTGCTATTCATGCTAGTGTATGTCAAATGCTGGGGCCACAGTACCTTTCCACTGGTCTGAAAGGAGAGACTCCTAGGTGCACAGGGGGCGGGGAGTGGGGGGGCTTGGTGTTGAAGGATGCCGGGAGCACAGGGTACCTGGGTGGGCTGGGAGGGAAGGCAGAACTCTGACACTTAGCTGAGGACAGCCTGCATTTCATGCCAATGGCTCAGGCAGCAGGCTTCTGGTCCTGGGGAGCTTTCAGAGGCCCCATGGCAGAGCAACCTGATCAGATTTATGCACTAGAAACGAAACAGTGGTGTGGGATGGAGGGCCCGCACGGGAAGGATCGCAAATGGAGAGGCTGGAAGAACCAACCGGGCAGCTAATTTGGTGTTAATCTTTAACTTTCAAGAAAAATACGCGCCAATCTACTGGTGTCCTTTATTTGTAGTGAGGCCCTGAGATTCAAACATTTAGTTGGATATCCTTTATGAGAGGAATGTGTCTGTCCCTGGATGGCCTGCAAAGCAAGGGCTTCCCAGACGGGAAGGCGTGGTGTGGGCTCATTTCTGCAGAGCTGGTTTGCCCCCACGGGGCAGAAGTAGAGAGGTAAGTGGCCTGACTCCCAAGGATTAAAAACTATGGTCTGGATTTCTAGCACCAACAGGGGACTGGAACCTTCCAAAGGCTGACCTGAATTAGTCTGAGACTCCCTTCTAACCGGGAAACTTCCAGGTGCCTAGAGGAAGGAGGAAAATATATTTCTGAATTAGTACTTGGAACTCCTTCTTTCATAGAAGCAATTTATAAATAATGGTTTGGTTACGAGCTCGTTTCTTGACAGAGCACCAGCTTGTCTGAAATCCAGCCCATTTGTAACTGTGTTATTACATTACCTTCTGGATCTTTCACTAACAACCAGACTTTTAGAATATGACCCATTGGTCAAGCAGAGATCATCTGGGATTATGGATTTGTTTTGTTTTTTTTTAAAAGATTTTATTTATTTATTTGACAGAGAGAAAGGTCACAAGTAGGCAGAGGCAGGCAGAGAGAGAGGAGGAAGCAGGCTCCCTGCCGAGCAGAGAGCCCGATGCGGGCCTGGATCCCAGGACCCTGAGATCATGACCTGAGCCGAAGGCAGAGGCTTTAACCCACTGAGCCACCCAGGCACCCTGGGATTATGGATTTATAATCACACCACTTCATGACATACAAATTCAAGCTGGTCTTGAGAATTCCATACATGGCTGCAAAGGACCAGATCAAAAGATATCACCGAGAGTATTGGCCTAGAAACATTTCTATTTAAGAACGAATCAGGACTGGACTGGAAGAGATTATGCTGAGTGAAATAAGCCAAGAAGAGAAAGTCAAGTATCGCATGGTTTCACTTACTTGCGGTGCATGAGGGGTAAACTGGAGGACAGTGGGAGAAGGAAAGTAAATGGGAACTAGGGTAATCTAGGGAGGGAAACGAAACAACAGAGACTTTGGACACAAACAAACTGAGGGACTTGGAGGGAGGGGGGTAGAGGGATGGGAGAGCCTGGTGGTGGGTACTGGGGGCACCTAGAGCGTGGAGCACTGGGTGTGGGGAACAGGGAATGAATCTTGGAACACTGGAAAAAAAAATTTAAGTAATAATAAAAAACAAAACAAAACAAAAAA
>PITA01015159.1:11652-51192 GCA_004023965.1 Spilogale gracilis | reverse complement strand
AGGCAACCCACAGAATGGGAGAGGATATTTGCAAATGACACTACAGACAAAGGGCTGGTATCCAAGATCTATAAAGAACTACTCAAACTCAACATCCAAAAAGAAGATGAACACATCAAAAAATGGGCAAGAGACATGAAGAGGCACTTCTCCATAGAAGATATACAAACGGCTAACAGACACATGAAAAAATGTTCAGTGTCACTAGCTATCAGGGAAATTCAAATCAAAACCACAGTGAGATACTACCTTACACCAGTCAGAATGGCCAAAATTAACAAGTCAGCAAACAACAAGTGTTGGAGAGGCTGCGGAGAAAGGGGAACCCTCTTACACTGTTGGTGGGAATGCAAGTTGGTGCAGCCGCTTTGGAAAACAGTGTGGAGATTCCTTAAAAAATTAAAAATAGAGCTACCCTATAACCCTGCAATTGCACTACTGGGCATTTACCCCAAAGATACAGATGTAGTGAAAAGAAGGGCCATATGTACACCAATGTTCATCGCAGCAATGGAAAGAGCCAAGGTGCCCATCAACAGACGAATGGATAAAGAAGATGTGGTACATATATACAATGGAATCCTATGCCTCCATCAGAAAGGATGAATATCCAACTTTTGTAGCAACATGAACTGGACTGGAAGAGATTATGCTGAGTGAAATAAGCCAAGTAGAGAAAGTCAAGTATCACATGGTTTCACTTAATGCGGTGCATGAGGGGTAAGCTGGAGGACAGTGGGAGAAGGAAAGTAAATGGGAAGTAGAGTAATCCAGGGAGAAAAACGAAACAACAGAGACTTTGGACACAGAAACAAACTGAGGGGACTTGGAGGGATGGGGGTGGAGGGATGGGAGAGCCTGGTGGTGGGTACTGGGGGCACCTATTGCATGGAGCACTGGGTGTGGGGAATGGGGAATGAATCTTGGAACACTGGAAAAAAAATTTAAGTAACAATAAAAAAAAATGTTTGTCATCACTAGCTATCAGGGAAATTCAAATCAAAACCACAGTGAGATACTACCTTACACCAGTCAGAATGGCCAAAATTAACAAGTCAGCAAACAACAAGTGTTGGAGGGACTGCGGAGAAAGGGGAACCCTCTTACACTGTTGGTGGGAATGTAAACTGGTGCAGCCACTTTGGAAAACAGTGTGGAGATTCCTTAAAAAATTAAAGATAGAGCTACCCTATAACCCTGCAATTGCACTACTGGGTATTTACCCCAAAGATACAGGTGTAGTGAAAAGAAGGGCCATATGCACACGAATGTTCATCGCAGCAATGGCCACAATCGCCAAACTGTGGAAAGAGCCAAGGTGCCCATCAACAGGTGAATGGATAAAGAAGATGTGGTACATATATACAATGGAATCCTATGCCTCCATCAGAAAGGATGAATACCCAACTTTTGTAGCAACATGGACTGGACTGGAAGAGATTATGCTGAGTGAAATAAGCTAAGAAGAGAAAGTCAAGTATCACCTGGTTTCACTTACTTGCGGTGCATGAGGGATAAGCTGGAGGACAGTGGGAGAAGGAAAGAAAATGGGAAGTAGAGTAATCCAGGGAGAAAAACGAAACAACAGAGACTTTGGACACAGCAACAAACTGAGGGGACTTGGAGGGATGGGGGTGGAGGGATGGGAGAGCCTGGTGGTGGGTACTGGGGGCACCTATTACATGGAGCACTGGGTGTGGGGAATGGGGAATGAATCTTGGAACACTGGAAAAAAAATTTAAGTAACAATAAAAAAAAAATGTTTGTCATCACTAGCTATCAGGGAAATTCAAATCAAAACCACAGTGAGATACTACCTTATACCAGTCAGAATGGCCAAAATTAACAAGACAGGAAACAACAAGTGTTAGAGAGGCTGTGGAGAAAGGGGAACCCTTTTATATTGTTGGTGGGCATGCAAGTTGGTGCAGCCGCCTTGGAAAACAGTGTGGATATTCCTTAAAAATCTGAAAATAAAGCTACCCTATGACTCTGCAATTGCACTACTAGGTATTTACCCTAAAGATATGATGTAGTGAAAAGATGGGCCATATGTACCTCAATGTTCACTGCAGCAATGGCCACAATCACAAACTGTAGAAAGAGCCAAGCTGCCCTTCAACAGACAAATGGATAAAGAAGATATGGTCCATATATACAATGGAATATTATGCCTCCATCAGAAAGGATGAATACCCAACTTTTGTAGCAACATGGACCAGACTGGAGGAGATTATGCTGAGTAAAATGAGCCAAGCAGAGAAAGTCAAGTATCATATGGTTTCTCTTACCTTGTGGAGCGAAAGGAAAGGAAATGTGAATTGGGGTAAATCAGGGAAGGGGAAGAAACATGAGAGACTTTGGACTCAGAAACAAACCGAGGGTCTTGGAAGAGAGGGGAGTGGAGGGATGCATGAGCCTGATGATGCGTATTGAGGGCACGTATTGCATGGAGCACTGGGTGTGGGGCATAAACAATGAATCTTGGAACACTGAAAAAATAAAATAATGTAATTTTAAAAAAAAGAAAAAAGAAAACCTTTCTTACTCTCCATTTCATTTCCCCTTCTCTCATGCCATAACATGGCCATTACAGACTCAATCTAACATTAAACTTTCTGAAAAAAAAATAAAATAAAAGCTAAGAATGCATATTAAAAATGCATATTAAAGTGGAAAACCAAGAGTAGGGAATGAAAACTTTTTTTTCTTTATTAAACTATTGCATTGATGAAAGTCAAAAGTAATTTCAATGTTTCATTTCACATTTAAAATGCTTTATATTTATCTTTATATTTATCTGTTAAGTTTGGAGTTAAAATAGCATGTTTGAGCCTGGTGGTGGGTATTGAGGGCATGTATTGCATGGAGCACTGGGTATATGGGGCATACAGTGAATCTTGGAATACTGAAAAATAAAGTATTTTTTAAAAAGAGCATGTTCTCTTTTCTCATTTTGTATCATAGTGATTTATTACTGAAAGAAACATAAGAGCACTTCCAACAATCTCTAAAAGACATGGCACTGTTTTCCTAGCCAAGTAGTTCTCAAAGCAGCATCAACAGGGTGATGTCAGAATATATTCTGTTATATTATATATTATCAGAAATATAAATACTCTGCCTCCTTTCCGAACTGCTGAGTCAGAACCTACTTCTAAGGGATTCCCACATACCCTCCAGGTGAGAACCACTGTTCTAGTCTATGAGAGCCTGCCAGGGTAGCCCCAGAATCTCTTAAATATCTGACCCTAATAGTGGCATTTTCTCAAGCATTTTTACAGAGTATTCATACAGTGTTTATCTCCTTCTGCCAGAATTGGGACTTATACTTCAGAATTCTGTACATAAGAACAGACCATTAAGGTATCAGTTTGCCCTATTAAGAAGATGGTCTCCATTTGTCACCCTTTATACTTACTCCCCATAAGACATAGACACATGCTGCCTTTTCCCATTCCAAGGAATCTCTTCTGGCCCCTCAAGTCCCCTTTTTGGAATATCCTGCACTCCCTGTCCGCTGCCTCTTCTCCTTAATCTTAACCTCCAGTCTGTATCACCTCCAGCCTCAACATTCATGCACTCACCCATTACCCCTCTTCAGCCACCATTTTTCTTCAGTTTCTAAAGCTCCTTTTTCATTTATGCCTTATCCTATGCACTTTCATCCAACATCCTGTATCAATCTCAGGAACTCTGTATTCTAGCTCACATTCCTACCTTGTGCCACTTTTCTTTCCTATGTAAACACTATATTTTTTCCCCACAGATTGGACAGACACACTATTATCTGGCTGCTCATCCCCAGTTTCCACTCTTTTCCTGATGGCTCTTATTCTCAGCCCCAGGTATTATGGGGGTTACCAGCCCCAGACTCACTCCTCTCTCCCCTGCTCTTTAATTACCATCTTTGTCTTCAATTTCTGCTATGATCAAAATTTTTTATCTGAGGTCATAGTCTTGTCCAACTTTCATATTTAACTCTTTGTATTATCTTTCCACTGGTTTCCTTTTAAGATATATTTAGGTAAATAAGACAGTTGAAGGGAAATATTAGAGAAACAATCATTTAGGTGATATGAAGATAAACCATAAATCGTGAAGGTGGTAACAGAACAGATGTCATAAAATGCTGCTGTAGCAGGAGGAAAGGGCATAGCAGGAAGCAAGAAATGTTAAATATCAGAAAGGGTAGGAACAAACATGTGACTGTAGACCACAGTGGGCATACCAGTATGAGAAGAATAAAAGGATAGTTCGGATAAAACAAAAATTCTGAACCTTTCTTAGGTCAAAGACCACTTTAAGAATCTAATGAAATCCAAAGACAGTCTTCCTGGGGGAAAAGAAAAACAAAATACTCAAAGAAGCACTTAATTTCAGGTACTGAGAAAAACCCATGAAACCCAGTGGTGAATGAGGTTCGGAAACCCCAGGTAAGGATATATGATATAGGTTAGGAAAGATAGGTTTGAGTGCTATTTGAAAAGGATCAATGCCAGAAAACGTAAGAGACCCTGGGCTTCATCCTAAGTCAAGTGAGATCTTTGGAGGTGTGGTGTGTTTTAGGATGTCCCGCTTTGTTTACTTTCTTTAATATAACTTTTATCCAACTTACAGTATGATTTTTGTAAAATCTGTGCTTTGATTTCAGAAACTCTAGACCAGTGATGTTGGCTTAATGCCAGAAAGACCAGACACTAACATATTTTGAATATGATATCATAGATAATGTACAGGAAACAATTATCACTGGGCAGATAAAAGGAAAATATCTTAAAAGAGAATACAAACTTCTTAACCTACTCTAGAGTCATCATAGAGAAAATTTCTGTGTTCCCACAGAAAAAAAATTCAGTAATGTGTGTAACGAGTGCTTTGCATATGTGTAAGGTTAGAGGAGAAGCCACACCTGGATTGCAAATGTATTGGCTCCATCTATGTGTGTTATCCTACCAATCCTGAAACAAGATTATAATTTTTATGTTTTCAGTGTGATAGTATCAGTTAACATGTATTCAGATGTTGCTATTGTGCCAATGCCACATGCCTTATCTCATTTAATCCCCACTGTTACCTTCTGAAGCAGAGGAAGCTCAAAAAGCTTAAGTAAAGAATGATTAAATCACTCTTCTAGAATCCAAGAGTAGACCAAAAAGCTCAAGTGAAGAGTGATTAAATCATTCTTCTAGAATCCATGGGTAGACCAAGATTAAAACAGACAACCTGACCCTAGAGGTCCAGTTCTTAACACCATCCTGGATCCAGCAATGGTTCTCTCTCCCAAAGACCAACGTGGCTCAAAATCTAAATTCCCTGATCAGATTGTTTTCCATCCAGACCTACAAACTGTAATTGGATTATGCAGTTGAAATCTGAGAAACAGGAAAGTGCAAATGGTTGAAATAATGAGGACTCATTAAACTCCTTGGAAAGAACAACATAGTTTTCAAGGCAATTCCTATAAGCAAGTTTTGTTGGAAGACAAAAATTTAAGAGTTGGGCAGGAGGGCACCAAGGATGTGATCATTAGTTTTAGATCTTAGTTGTTTTCCCCCACTACCCACTACCCACTTTTCCACTTATTTTCCCACAGAATATGTAGGTGCTCATTTACTAAAAATAAACTTGCACACCAGTCTACACCAGAATAAGATCAAATGGCTATCATGGGAGTGATATGAAAATGGAGTAATTTCTGTGAAATTCCCAAGAGTACTTTTTCACTTTTGAGAGCAGTGAAATCACTTTATGCTGATAATTTATTATTTCCACCAGTTATTCAAATATTTGTCTACCTGATGAAAAAATAGTTCTTATTCAAACATGTTTCTGCTTTTAAAGCAAAAGTGTTCTAAATATTCAATGAAGCTGGGACTCGAGCAAAAGGATCCACAAAGATAAATTAAAGACACGTGTTTTCTTTCTCCCTAAATAAGTAAACTTAAATTAATAAAAATTAAAAGGCTATATACCTCTATTCAACAGTGGACTTTACAGACTAAACTGGATGCCTGATCTCAAGGAAGGAGCTTGATTTCATCCAAATACTGCTGATTTGGCCATTGATTGCTCTGAGTTTCCATGCTAAGTAGGTTCCATCACTTCTGAAAAAGTTAGTTCAGGCTAATCTCTGTTCTGCCCAGGGTATTCACAGCCTCAAGTAATAAATATATGAAGAAATAAATTTATTTAAATGCAGATGGTGTCTGGTGTTATGAGGAAAAAATGTAGATTGTTGTTCAATAGTTATGTTACTGATATTTCTATCACAACAGTAATAGTTACTGTGTTTATGTGAATAATAGTCCCCTTTCCATCTAAGGCATCATCTATGTGCGATCCCACAGGAAGAGAAGGAAAAGCAGAGGGACAGTTGGGTGCATAAGAAGAAAAATGGACTATTTACTAGACACTTTCTGACTTATTGTGGGGATCAAAATAAATGCAGGAGACACAATAATTGCATCCAGAAGTTTAACTTCTCCCTTCTAGAACTTCTGTGCCATTGGTAAAAGATAGATAGAGGTATGATTGAGACTGAGCAGCTTTTCTTCCTGAAAAACAGGGCCAATTATACAGAGGCACTTCTCAGTAGAAGACATACAAATGGCTAACAGACACACAAAAATATGTTCGTCATCACTAGCTATCAGGGAAATTCAAATCAAAACCACATTAAGATACCACCTTACACCTGTCAGAATGGCCAAAATTAACAAGACAGGAAATGACAAGTGTTGGAGAGGCTGTGGAGAAAGGGGAACCCTCTTACATTGTTGGTGGACATGCAAGTTGGTGCAGCCGCTTTGGAAAACAGTGTGGAGATTCCTTGAAAATCTGAAAATAGAGCTACCCTACGACCCTGAAATTGCACTACTGGGTATTTACTCCAAAGATACAGATGTAGTGAAAAGATGGGCCATACACACCTCAATGTTCATTGCAGCAGTGGCCACAGTCACCAAACTGTGAAAAGAGCCAAGGTGCCCTTCAACTGATGAATAGATAAAGAAGATATGGTCCACATATACAATGGAATACTATGTCTCCATCAGAAAGGATGAATACCCAACTTTTGTAGCAACATGGACCAGATTGGAGGAGATTATGCTGAGTGAGATGAGCCAAGCAGAGAAAGTCAAGTATCATATGGTTTCACTTACTTGTGGAACATAAGGAGTAATATAGAGGACAGTAGGAGAAGGAAAGGAAATGGGAAGTGGAGTAAATTGGGGAAGGAGACAAAGCATGAGAGACTTTGGACTCAGAAACAAACTGAGAGTCTTGGAAGGAAGGGGTGGAGGAATGAGCAAGCCTGGTGGTGGGTACTGAGGGAACATACTGCATGGAGCACTGGGTATGGGGCATAAACAATGAATCTTGGAACACTGAAAAAATAAAATTAAAAATTAAAAATACCTCTTACTAAACTAAATATTTCCCTACTGTTCCCAGCAAGCAGTCCTTCTGGAGGGTAAAATTATATAGAAGGAAGAAAAGTTATATAACTTATTCAAAATTGAGGGGGAAAGTGGGAAAATACTCAGAGAAAAAAGTACGCAAATAAATACAGGAATTATTCGTAACAGTCTCTGAAACCTCACTTTGAAGCCTGAAAGTCAGGCACCTGGATGGCTCAGTGGGTTAAAGCCCCTGCCTTCAGCTCAGGTCATGATTTCAGGGTCTTGGGATTGAGGCCCGCATCGGGCTCTCTGCTCAGCAGGGAGCCTGCTTCCTCCTCTCTCTCTGCCTGCCTCTCTGCCTACTTATGATCTCTCTCTGTCAAATAAATAAATAAAATCTTAAAAAAAAAATGAAGCCTGAACGTCAATGTCTCCACCCAGTCACATTAGCACTCAAACATGCCAACATCTAGGAGATTACTTTCTCCTGTCATCCTTTTACCCTCAACAACCCTCAGTATCCAGCATGCGATAAGGGGCCAACACTTATGTTTTGAATGAACACGAAATCATCTCACAGAGCACAGAGCATCCAGTACAGTCATAGGATCTTCTTTTTTTTTTTTTTTTTTTTACTGATTATCAAGTTTCACATGCGTTAAAGTCATACAAAATCTGGTTTGGGCCAGCAAGTACAGCAAATCGGTCTCATAAAAGAAGTTTGAGGAGGGCCTTTTCCACTGACCTTTTCCTCACATTTAAAATGCCTGTGAATTTGACAGTAAGTTTCATGAGATTTGGAAAAGGTCATGCCTCTTGCCCAAGTAGTTCAGCTTCCAGTTATCTACCCCCAAGGAAGTAATAAGAGGTGTGAATAAGGATTTATGTGTGGAGATGTTCATCACAACACTATTTAGATTATCCATGGACATACATGTCCAGCCACAGGGTTGAGTTTAAATGAATGTGGGATGAGGATACAGTCATGCAATGGCATATCAGTGACCATTAAATATGATGTTTTTAAAAGGTTTTTTAATGGCACAGAAGACATTTCACAATATGATGATAAATGGAAAAAGCAGGATACAATGTAGTCAATACAGTATGATTCCAAAGCTGCAGTACAGAGAGATAGAAACTATAGGGATAGAGAAAAATAAAAAGAAAATCACAAGTTAACATTTCATGATATGAACAGGAGTTACATCTTAGATATGAGTGACTTTTCTTTAATCTTTTTTATATTTCCCAATTATTATATACTCAAATAGTTTTTATAGTTAGAAAAAAAAAACAGAATTTTTTAAAGTCTTATCATTGTTACCTGATTAAACCAGTTAGTATATCTAACATGGGGAAAGCAACATATTCTAAATTCCAGCAATTTCAATCATATTGAAAAACAAGGTTCCCATTCACCTATGTTATCTTCAAAAATTCTGGGCATTTGCCCAAATATCCAATGGCTCATAATCTGTGTGACATCAGGAGCTAATAATTACAAGGATTTGCTTGGTAAGGGAAGGGAGCAAGGGAAGTTCAGGAGAGTGAGATCCCAGCCAGAGACTGCCACTGACTTTTTGGGCAAACGATTTAACCTCTTCAGGCTTCCTTTGTGTCATTTGAGTTAGAGTAGGGATTCTCAAGTTCTTTTCTGGCTCTGAAGTTCATGAAAAAATTGTCTCTTTCTCAGCCTTGGCCATGCTGTCCTAGGAGGTCACCACTGACTAAACTGCATTTGGAACGTAATAGACCTCAGCTGTTCCTGACTGTCCAGTAACTCTAAAGCTCAAGGAGGCCAACCACAAACATTTGGCTCATTAAACAGCCTTCCTCCATCTCATCCCCTGGCTTCTGGCCCAAATAATACAACCTGCTTAGTATTCTGCTCTCCCCAAAAGGTATAATTTTTAACCTGCAGGATCTACTTTTATCATAAGGGAAACCAAATACGTCCTCAGGAACAGAGAACCTCAGCCTTTTCTGGGACAGAGCTGCCTTTGAGAACCTACAGAAAAAAACTGATTGACTTCTCCTCAAAAAAATGCTCTTCTATATCAAATTTTCTCACTTCATGAAGTTACAGAAACATCAAAGTTCTTAGGGCCCTTGGATGCAATGTTAAAAATCCCCTGCTGAGGAAAATATTGACCTATTCAGTAGAGTCCCAGACAATTTAAAAGTATGCTTCTTCTTCAAAAATAGGATAATCTTGATGACCAGAAATAATCCAAGTAACTAAAGAGGCTGTCCCAGGCCTTGTGACTTGCAAGGAAGGAAAGGCACAGGTCTAGCCTAGTAAGACAGTCTATGATGTAACAAAATTTAGGACTGCACGGAGGAGGTGGGATCTCAGAAACTTCCCCTGTTCCACTGCCCAACTATAACTCACAAAGCTGAAACCATCATGACACCCTTATCCTTTATAAGAATTATAACTATCATGCACTGAGTGTTTACCATGCCCTACATATTACCTTACTTGATCCTTGCCACAACTCTCTGTAGTACTGTTGTGCTTTCATGGTACTCAATACACCTCCATTTACAGATGAGGAAACAGTATCAGGTAGGTTAACAAGCTTCCCCAAGGTCATAGCACCAGTAAATATCAGGAAAAAATTTCATAAAAGCTCCATTTGCTCTATTCTACCTGCTTAAAGCTAACCACTACCAAGCAAGTTACTGGGTTGAGTCAGTTTCTTAAGAAACACTGATATAAGCTGAATACAAGTGACACAGAGCAGACCTGTGGAAAGTTGGCAGCAAGTGGCAGCGGAATATCAATAAGTCTTGAAGCCCAGTGCCTCCTGAAGGTCTGTCTGAAGGAGGAAGTAAGGGAAGAGATTGCCTGGAGTTTCTGAAAAATAGCATCTTTGTTTTTTTCCTATTTGCAGAGTCATTTTTTCCCTGTCCCAGGCTGTGAGTGAACAGCTATAGCAAGGGCAACTCTAGAGCTACAGACCATTGCCAATGCCTTTACTGAAATCCATAAGGCTAGGGAATCACATGCCAGTGCACAGCAAGCTTGGCTCTGTGTTCCAGAAACTGGTTAATTTTCTCAACAAAACAGACTCCCTTTGTCCCCTAGTGATCTTACTCAGAATCTTAGAACTTAAAAAATGGAAAGAATCTCAAATGTCATTTGCTTTAATTTCTTTCTCTTTTTCATCATACCTATACCCTTCCTTTACCATAGTACTTGACTTCACCAAGGAAGAAATTCAAAACCAGAGAGAAGAAATGACTTGCTTAAGATTACTGTTACAGAAAAGAAATTGAACTCTAATTTACTTTGGGCTGGGAAGTATATTGATATTTCATAAATAGCATCCCATTTAAACATATAACCATTCACTAAAGTAGGTATATAATAATACCTATAATAATAATACAAAGGAAAAATGTTCACAAAGATAAATAACTCACCAAGGAGAAACAAACAAAATACTATTTGAACACAGATTAGCCTAAACAATAAAACCAAGATCTTTTTCAAAAACCACTATTGGCCACTAGAGTCAAGGAAGAAGTTACCCTGGTCATGACACAGTGAAGTATGAATCCAGGTGTTTTGGTTCTGATGGAAACCAAAGTGAGACCTCTTCCATGGGCACAGTGAGGACAGAGAACAAACACCAGAATCCAAAAAGGAACCATTCTGGGTTGGATAAATACCAGAGAGGATGGAAGACATACCCTAGAGTAAAAGAGATAAGTGGCATTTCAAGTATCCCAGAATAGTAAGAGACAAAGAGAGATATAAAACAAATACACTTTCCCTACCAACATCATGCTGTCATCTGTCCCCATCCAACATAGCTTCAATGCTTGGGGAAAAAAGGGAATAAAAGGATTTAACAATGAAGATAAAGAGTCTATCTAAATAACAAGATTAAGTTTTCTGCATCAGGCAAAATAGAAATTCAAAGTCAAAGTAAAGTGATTCATAGAAAAATAAAGATGGGAAAGGGGCAAGGCGGTGGACAAGTAGGAGACCCAAATTTCATGTGGTCTCAGGAATTCAGCTAGATAGTTACCAAACCATTCTGAATACCTAAAAACTCAACAGGAAAGGGAAAAAAAGGATAGCAGCAATTCTATGAACAGAAAAGCAGCCACTTTCTGGAAGGTAGGACATGCGGAGAAGTGAATCTGAGACAATATTTCAGAAGACAGACAAGGGGGGAGAAGCATCCTCCATTAAAGGGCTACCAGCAAGTGATAGAGCAGCGGAGCACAAAATCAGAACTTTTAGAAGTCTGCTCCACTGAGGAATATTGCTCCAGTGGCTAAGCCGAGGGTGGAGTCTTCACTGGGCCAGTGTGGTCTCAGGACTCTGGGCGGTCACAGAAAGACTAGGGGTACCTGAGTGTGGCAGAGCTCCCAAGTATCAGAGCAGGAAAGCTAGCTGCAAAGACAGAGCCTAGGAGTGAGTTTTCAATTCGGGGTTGCCATAAACCGTGATCCGTGGCATAGTCAGGCCACATCTCTTCGAGCAGAGACACAAGCAACAGTTCCAGGGAGACTCACCTTCCTCGCCCGGGAGGAATGGCTTGGGAGCATGCTGCAGGAAGCTGCTGGCACACTCCAAAGCGGGTGGTGTGCCTGAGACAGAAATGCTCAGTCACAGGCTGAATGAACTCAGAGTGTGGCCAGAGACCAATAAGAAGGGAGTGACTGACTGCTTTTCTCTGAGTGCATGCTGAGGAGTGGGGTTCCAAGCTCTCAACTCCTCCAGGCCAAAGATTGGGAGGCCACCATTTTCTTACTTGTCCTTCAAAGCTGTATGGAAAGCTTTCAGGGAACAGAAGCTATCAAGAGCAAACCTGAACAAATTTTGTAGTCTGGCCCCTGGCAAGGGCAGTGCAATTCCATCTCGGGCAAAGACATTTGAGAATCACTACAACAGGCCCCTCTCGCAGAAGATCAACACGACCGAGTTTATAGATCCATGAGAACTGCAATGCTCCAGGTGTTAGGGAAATATAACACAGACCAGAATTCATGGCTTCCTACCTCCCCTGGCCCCCATGACTCTTTTAGTCTTTCAAAGTTAATCTTTTTAAATTTTTTTTCTTTTTCTATTTCTTTCTTTTTTTCTTCTTTCCTTTTTCAAACAACTTCTGATCAATTCCTTTTTTAAAATCTTAGATTCTTCTAACAGAGCAAAATATACCCTAAATCTAGTGTATAGCTTTTTTCTATTTACCTGCATGATCATATTCTCTCCTTTTTTTTTATTTTTCTTCTTTATTTTTTCAACCATCTTCTTATCAATTCCCCCCTTTTTAAAAAGATTTTATTTATTTATTTGACAGAGAGAAACACAACTAGAGAGGTAATACAAGCAGGGGGATTGAGAGAGGAAGAAGCAGGCTTCCCACTGAGCAGGGAGCCTGATGCAGAGCTCGATCCCAGATCCCCAGGATCATGACCTGAGCCGAAGGCAGTCACTTAACCAACTGAGCCACCCAGGTGCCCCCTCAATTTCCCTTTTAAAATCTTTTTAATTTTCATTTTTACAATCATATTCCATCCCTCCATTGTACTTACCCTTATTTTTGTATAGATATAAAGTTTTTCTTTCTTTAAAATTTTGGGAGGCAGTTTCTTCTAACAGACCATAAAATACACCCAAAATCTAGTGTGTGGTCTATTCTACTCACCACCCTGATCATATTCTTCTTCTTTTTTTCCTTCCCTTCTGTATCAGCCCCCCACCCCCAGTTTTGGGTTTCTTCTGGTTTGTTTAGCATATATTTTTCTGGGGTCATTGTTATCCTTGTAACATTCTGTTCTCTTGTTCATCTATTCTTCTCTGGACAAAATGACAAAACAGAAAAACTCACCTCAAAAAAAAAAAAAGAACAAGAGGCAATACTGACTGCCAGAGAGCTAATCAACAGGGACATTAGTAAGATGTCAGAACTAGAGTTCAGAATAACAATTATAAAGATACTCACTTGGCTTGAAAAAAGCATAGAAGATCCTAGAGAATCCCTTTCTCAAGAAATAAAATCTAACCAAGTCACAATTAAAAAGGCTATTAATGAGGTGCAATAAAAAATGAAGACTCTAACTGCTAGGATAAATGAGGCAGAAGAGAGAAAGTGGGGCACCTGGGTGGCTCAGGTGTTAAGCATCTGCCTTCAGCTCAGGTCATGATCCCAGGGTCCTAGGATCAAGCCCTGAGTCAGACTTCCTGCTTGACAGGAAGCCTGATTCTCCCACTCACGTTCCTCCTGCTTTTGTTCCCCCTCTCATGTGTTTCTCTCTGTCAAAAAATAAAATCTTAAAAGAAGAAGGAAAGAGAATTAGTGATATAGAAGACCAAATGATAGAGAATAACGAAGCTGAGAAAAAGAGAGATAAACAGCAATTAGATCACAAGGAGAGAATTCGAGAGACAAGTGATACAATAAAGTGAACAATATTAGAATAATTGGGATCCCAGAAGAAAAAGAAAGAGCTAGAGGGGCAGAAAATATATTGGAGCAAATCATAGCAGAGAACTTCACTAATTTGGGGAAGGATGAGGAAGGACACTATATCATACTTAAAGGGTCTGTCATCAAAATCAGGAGGCACAGAGAATCCCTCTCAAAATCAATAAAAATAAGTCAACACCCTGCCAACTAATAGTAAAACTTACAAGTTTCAGAGACAAAGAGAAAATACTGAAAGCAACTCAGGACAATAGAGCTGTGAGAGCTACAGTGGTAGAAATATTAAATTGGCAGCAGACCTATCCACAGGGACCTGGCAGTCCGAAAGGACTGGCATGAATACTCAGAGCACTAAGCGAGAAAAATATGCAGCCAAGAATACTATATCCAGCTAAACGTCATTGAAAATAGAAAGAGAGAAAAAAAGCTTCTAGGACAAACAAAAGAAGAATTTTCCAACACAAAACCAGCCATACAGGAAATACTGAAAATGGTCCTATAAGCAAAGAGAGAGCCTAAAATTAACACAGACCAGAAAGGAACAGACACAGTATACAGAAATGGCCATGTTTTTACAGGTAATACAATGACACTAAATTCATATCTTTCAATGGTTACCCTCAATGTAAATAGGCTAAATGTCCAAATCAAATCAAAAGACACAAGGTATCAGAATGGATTAAAAAACAAGACCCACTGATATGCTGCCTGCAAGATACTCATTTTAGACCCAAAGATACCTCCGGATTTAAAGTGAGGGGATGGAAAAAGATTTACCATGCTAGGGCATCACAAGAAATCTGAGGTGGCAATCCTTGTATCAGACAAATTAAATTTTAAGGCAAAGTTGATAATAAGAGTTGAGGAAGGACACTATATCATACTTACTCGGTCTGTCCAACATGAAGATCTAAAAATTATTTTTAAATATTTTATTTATTTATTTGGCAGAGAGAGAGATCACAAGTAAGCAGAGAGGAAGGCAGAGAGAGAGGAGGAAGCAGGATCCCTGCTGAGCAGAGAGCCTCATGTGGGCCTTGATCCCAGGACCCTGAGATCATGACCTCAGCTGAAAGCAAAGGGTTTAACCCACTGAGCCACCCACGTGCCCAAGATCTAAAAATTTTAAATATCTATGCCCCTAACATGGGAGCAGCCAATTTTATACACCAATTAATAACAAGATCAAAGAAACACATTGACAATAATACAATAATACTGGAAGACTGAAATGGACAGATCATCTAAGCAAAAGATCAAGAAGGAAATAAAGGCTTTAAATGACACACTGGACCAGATAAACTTCACAGATATATTCAGAACATTCCATCCCAAAGCAACAGAACACATTCTTCTCTAATCCACATGGAACATTCTCCAGAATAGAGCATATCCTGGGTCACAAATCAGATCTCAGCTTGTGCCAAAAGATTAGCATCATTCCTACGTATTTTTGGACCACAATGCTTTGAAACTAGAACTCAATCACAAGAGGAAAGTTGGAAAGAACTCAAATACATGGCGGCTAAAGAGCATCCTACTAAAGAATGAATAGGGTCAACCAGGAAACTAAAGAAGAATTTTAAAAATTCAGGGAAACAAATGAAAATGAAAACAGAACTGCTCAAAATCTTTGGAATGCAGCAAAGATTGTCCTAAGAGGAAAGTATATAACAGTACAAGTCTTTCTCAAGAAATAAGAAATGTCTCAAATACACAACCTAACTCTACACCTAAAGGAGCTGAAGAAAAAACAGAAAATAAAGCCTAAACCCAACAGGAGAAGAGAAATAATAAAGATCAGAGCAGAAATCAATGAAGTAGAAAGCAAAAGAACAGTAGGACAGATCAATGAAACCAGGAGTTAGTTCCTTGAAAGAATTAATAAGATCGATAAACCCCTGGACAGACGGATCAAAAAGAAAGGAGAAAGGACCAAAATTAATAAAATCATAAATGAAAGAGGAGAGATTGTTAGGGCCTGCTTAGCCTCAAGGCCACCATAATAGGCTCTGAAACTACCTGATGATTTAGGCCTCTACATATCTAAGACCCCCTGATGATTTATGCCTTTTTAAGGCCTGTGTTTACCAAATGAGGACAGTTAAGTCAAGAAACCATTTGTGCATCTTGCTTTAGTTCTTGGAATGTTTGGGCATTCCAGGGACTGGGGGGGTGGAGGGGTAAAATGTTATCTCACCCAACCAAGAAAATTACTGTGTAACTCATGCTTGCTGTTTGAAACACATATAAACCCCTAGACCCTTGCATTCAGGGTCCTTACTGAAACCTGCTGTGCCGGGCAGATGCTTGGACCCCAGCTAGCTGGAAATAAACCTCGCTGTGTGGTTTGCATTATCCTGAGCATCCTCGGTTCTTTTGGGGGAGGCGGTTGACACCAGACTTTAACAAGATCACAACCAATACTGAAGAAATATAAATAATTATAAGAACATACTATGAGCAACTATATGACAACAAATTAGACAATCTGGAAGAAATGGATGCATTCCTAGAGATGTATAAACTACCAAAACTGAACCAGGAAAAAAATTAAAAACCTGAACAGACCCACAACCAGTAAGGAAACTGAAACAGTAATCAAAAATCCCCCAACAAACAAGAGCCCAGGGCCAGATGGCTTCCTAGGAGAATTCTACCAAACATTTAAAGAAGAATTAATATCTATTCTCCTGGAACTGTTCCAAAAAATAGAAATAGAAGAACTTCCAAACTCATTTTATGAGGCCAGCATTACCTTGGTCCCAAAACCAAAGACCCCATTAAAAAGGATAATTACAGACCAATATCCCTGATGAACATGGATGCAAAAATTCTCACCAAAATATTAGCCAGAAGGATTCAACAGTACATTAAAAGGATTATTCACCATGATCAAGTGGTATTTATTCCTGCGCTGCAAGTTTGGCTCAACTTCTGAAAATCAAACTGTGTCATGCACTACATTAAAAAAAGAAAGAATAAGAACTATATGATCCCCTCAATAGATGCAGAAAAAGCACTTGACAAAGTACAGCATCCTTTCTTGATCAAAACTCTTCATAGTGAAGGGATAGAGGGTACATATCTCAGTATAATAAAAGTCATCTATGAAAATCCCACAATGAACATCATTCTCAGGATAAGCTCAGGAACACAGCAGGGTTGTCCATTATCACCACTGCTATTCAATACAGTACTGGAAGTCCTAGCCTCAGAGATCAGACAAGATAAAGAAATAAAGGCATCCAAACTGGGAAGGAAGAAGCCAAACTCTCACTCTTTGCAGATGATATGATACTTTATGTGGAAAACCCAAAAGACTCCACTCGAAAACTGCTAGAACTCATACTAGAATTCAGTAAGATGGCAAGACAGAAAATCAATGCACAGAAATTAGTTGCATTTCTATATACCAAGAACAAGACAAAAGAAAGTGAAATTAAGGAGCTTATCCCATTTACAATTGCACCCCAAACCATAAGATACCTAGGAATAAATCTAACCAAAGAGACAAAGAATCTGTACTCAGAAAACTACAGAATACTCATGAAATAAATTAAGGAAGACAAAAAAATGGAAAAAAATTCCATGCTCATAGATTGGAAGAACAAATAGCAGGAGAAATTCTATGCTACCTAGAGCAATCTACACATTTAATGCAATCCCTATCAGAATACCATCAACGTTTTTTCAAAGAAATGGAACAAATGATCCTGAAATTTGTATGGAACCATAAAAGACCCCAAATATCCAGAGGAATGTTGAAAAAGAAAACTAAAGCTGGTGGCATTGCAATTCCAGACTTCAAGTTCTATTACAAAGCTGTAATCAGCAAGACGGTATGGTACTGGCACAAAAATAGACACATAGATCAATAGAACAGAATAGAGAGCCCAGAAACGGGCCCTCAACTCTAATAATCTTCAACAAAGCAGGAAAGAATGTCCAATGGAAAAAAGACAGTCTCTTCAACAAATAGTGTTGGGAAAATTGCACAGCCACATGCAGAAGAATGAAACTGGGCCATTTCCTTACACCATCCACAATAATAGACTAAAAATGGATGAAAGACCTGAATGTGAGACAGGAATTCATCAAAATCCTTGAGATTACAAGCAGTAAACTCTTCAACCTCAGGCACAGCAACTTCTTCCTAGATACATCACCAAAAGCATGGGAAGGCAGGGAAAAATGAATGACTGGGACTTCATCAAGATCAAAAGCTTTTGCACAACAAAGGGAAACAGTCAACAAAACCAAAAGACAATTGACAGAATGGAAGAAGATATTTGCAAATGGCATATCAAATAAAGGGCTAGTATACAAAATCTGTAAAGAATTTATCAAACTCAACACCCAGAGAATAATCCATCAAGAAATAGGCAGAAGACATGAACAGACATTTCTGCAAACAAGATATCCAAATGGCCAATAGACACATGAAAGTAAGGTGGCAACATCACTGATGCTCAACATCACTCAGCATCAGTGAAATACAAATTAAAACCTCAATGATATACCACTCATACCAGTCAGAATGGTTAAAATTAACAAGTCAGGAAATGAAAGATGTTGGTGAGGATTCAAAGAAAGAGGAACCGTCCCACACTGTTGGTGGGAATGCAGGCTGGCACAGCCACTCTGGAAAACAGTATGGAGTTTCCTCAAAAAGTTGAAAATAGAGCTACCCAAAACACAGCAATCACACTACTGGGTATTTACCCCAAAGATATAAATGCAGTGATCCAGTAGGACACGTGCACCCCAATGTTTAAAAGCAGCAATGTCCACAATAGCCAAACTATGGAAAGAGCCTAGATGTTCATCAACAGATGAATGGATAAAGAATATGTGGTACACACACACACACACACACACACACACATACGGAATACTATACAGCCATCAGAAATGAAATCTTGCCTTCTGCAATGGCGTGGATGGAATGAGAGGGTATTATGCTAAGCAAGGTAAGTCAATCAGAGAAGGACAATAATCATATGATCTCATTGACATGAGGAATTTGAGAAACAAGACAGAGGATAATAGGGGAAAGGAGGGAAAAATGAAACAAGATGAAACCAGAGAGGGAAACAAACCATAAGAGATTCTTAATCTCGGGAAACAAACTGCCAGAGTGTTGCCAGTATTGCCAGCGTGGAGGGGGGGGTGGGAAAGATGGGGTGGCTGGATGATGGACATTGGGGCGACTATGTGCTATGGTGAGTGCTCTGAATTGTGTAAGACTGATGAATCACAAACCTGTACCCCTGAAACCAATAATATATGGTAAATAAATAAATAAATAAATAAATAAATAAATAAATAAGACATTTTTTGCACTCCCAGGTGACTATGAACATTCATATCTGCTAATTCTCAGGATATTTTTGTGGCTCTAACAAATATAATATTGTTCCTACAGTTTGGTTAAGCTGATTATTCCATCATGCTAATAATTTGGAAATGCTCTATAGAAATCTTGGAAATTACTTAAAACTAGCTTGACGTAGATTTTAGGTAGAGGAAGTACCACCTAAAATAGTGTGTCATATTTCCATTAGAAGGCTTTCCCTCCCACTCTTCTCCCACTACTTATTATTACAGGTCTGAAGAGAAAGCTTTCAAGTGGAAGTGGAAGAGAGAGGGGGAAAAAGAAAGAAGAGTTCAAGAGTAAATTTTTATCACCTAAATTGGGTGATGGAGGTGGGGGTGGGAGGCATAAACCAGTGGGAACAAAGCTGTAAAAAGAAAGGACAGATTACTCCTCCCTTTGCCCCTCAAGAACAGATTCAGGTCAGAAATATTCTCAGAATTTTTGGACCAGAAATACATCTAGTTTTTTTCTGTCATCTTTAGGAAGGCCAATTTCTATGGAAACATGAGCTCAATGAAATGAGAGGGTCCCCAGAGGAAGAAATTTTAGAGTTACCCTCAGCCAAACCTACAGATTTCTACATTTCAGCTTCATAAAACTAAGCATTTTAAATATATACCTGTGTGATCATTTCATTCATCAGCCTCCCACTGAAAAATAAGTGATAATGTTGTTCACCAAAGTGCTCTCTAAAAATAGTACAGTATGTCACATAGAAGTGTTCCACATTGATTTGTTAAATGAAATAATAAATACAACATGTCAGGAATTTGAAATATTCTTATATTAGACAACTATATTACATATGAAATGGAATAGTGTTACTTGAAAATAGACTTAGTTTAGTTAAAAATTTATATTGTAGGTGTGCCTAGGTGACTCAGTGGGTTAAGCCTCTGCCTTCAACTCAGGTCATAATCTCAGGGTCCTGGGATTGAGTCTGACATCAGGCTCTCTGCTCAGTAGGGAGTCTGCTTCCACCTCTCTCTCTGCCTGCTTCTCTGCCTAACTGTGATCTCTTTCTCTGTCAAATAAATAAAATCTTTTTAAAAAAAATTAAAAAATTAAAAAATTATATTGTAAACTAGAAAAACCATTAAAAAATTTTAAAGAAGTATACTTGCTATGTAAATAGAGGAGATAAAAGGAAATTACATAAAATGCTCAATTAAACCAGAAAAGGCAGAAAAATAGGACAGAAAAAGAAAGGGGGGAAAAAAGGAAAAGTGAAATGAAGAAAAAAACACTTATAAATATGGTAGATACTGGCCCAACTATATCGATAATCACTTTAAATGTGAATGGACTAAATACATCAATTAAAAAGACAGAGACTTCAGAGAGGATTAAAAAGCCCTAAGATCCAACTATATGTTGTATACAATAAATCCATTCTAAATATAAAACTAGGTTAAATGCTACAGTCTCTCCTGGCTCTGTACTGTCACACACACACACACACACACACACACACACACACACACACACACCTGGTAAAATAGAACCAAGAATGAGTTACTTCCTATTCTCAGTATACTAGATCCTGTATTATTAATCAAGATGTTCTCACAAAGAGATTGAGACCTCAAATGATTTCATACCTTCTGTAAGCAGTTCACCAAATCTGAAGCAAAAATGAAGGAAGTGCTTAACAAATTTTTCAAAGTCTTTCTCCTGTATACATACACAACCAGGATTTAACATAGAGTTGAAAATTAGTTAGAGTTTCTTAGGACAATGATGAAAGAAAACATGCAAATATAAACCACATGTTAACTTTGATAGCCATCTGCTAAGGCCTTATCAGGTTATCCTTTTACACTTAGCAATTGACAGCATCTTTTGTTATGTTGCATGAAGAAAACTGAAATTTTGCTTACCTAAATGAAAATAAGGTTGCTTCCACATATTGATATCCAAATTGGGCCTATTTTTCCCTGCACTTTTTATTCTTAATACTTTGCATTTTTCTGGAAAAGAAACTGAGATTCTACTTTATGAACCAAATCATCTACTAACTGAAATAAATTTAAACAACACATACAGAAAATGCCAAAGGGAACATACAAGCACTTTAAATTCAAACAATATGATTGATCATTTGTCAGTCATTTTCTGGTTAAACTATCTAAGCTTGGATCTTTGTAGATGTACTCTAATTATATGAAGCAACTACAAAAACTCTACATGTGAATAATAACTCTTTACAGCAAAATTTATAAAAACACAATTCACATGTCATATCTGTTTACCTGTGTTTTCTTGCCTCTGCAGGTTTTGTTTAATGAACTAATTGCCAACATATTCAAAATGAGAAATTTCACACATGTACTCTGCTTACAGATGTCTCTTGAAAAATAGATCTGTTAAATTCAGGCTTATAATTCAACATGGCAACAATTAACTGGGCTAACAGTAACTGTTCCCTTTAGATAAGATATACTCTACCCAGTTTGCCATAGTTACCACCATTCCCTATTGCTTCCCTAGGACTGAGACCCAGACAAGAGGTCTTGATAGAGTTTTATATTATCTGTCTGCTTTAATCATGCACATTCACTGACCAGTCCATGTAAACATTGGAATTTGTAACTTACATCCTATTAAACAGTGATAGATTAGTTCTAAGCTCTGTAAGTCAAGAGGTACAGGGCAGCAACAACAAAGGTTCACAGAGCTTCATTCATGAGAGAAGAGTCATCAAGAAGATGGAATTCCACATTGGGAGAATGTAAAGGGATTCAGGGTTGATAAACATCTTCTGAAAAAATCAAGAACTTCCAGAACACACTTTGTATGAGCTTCCTGGGACTGCCATAACAAAATACCACAGATTCAATGGCTTGAACAACAGAAATCCATTTTCTCAGTCCTGGAAGCTTGAAGTCCAAAATCAGTCCAAACAGTTTCTCCTGGGGCTGTTTCTTCGGCTTGTAGATAGCCTCTTGATGCCTCTTCATATGGTCACCCCTCTGTAAAAGCATGCATCCCTGTCTCTCTTTGGACGTCCTAATTTTCTCTTAAAAGAACAATAGTCAGACTAGGTTCAAGCCCACCTTAACAGCCTCGTTTTAATTTAATTACTTCCTAAAGGCCCTATCTTCAAGTACTATCTTCAAATACAGTAATATTCTGAGGTACTGGGGTTAGGACATCAATACACAAATCTAGGGCAGGGACACTAATCCAAAACAATCCCTCATTCCATCTTTGAAGCTAGCATAATCTTTATGTCTTCAAATATTTCTCTTTCCCCTCCCCCTCCTCTTCCTCCTTCTTTTTCTTCTCCTCTTTCTCTCCTGCTAACCTCCGCTCCCTTTCTCATCTTCTCCCCTTCCAAATTTAAATTATACCTATATTAGAACATTTACTATGGCCCCAGAATTCTTGGATAGTCTGTTCTCTTTTGTCTTATTTCACTTCTTCTCATTTTCAATCTGGGTAATTTCTACAGATCTATGTTTAAGTTCAATAATTCTTTCCTCAGCTTTATCAAATCCACTAATGATCCTGACAAATGCATGCCACATTTCTGTTATTGTGTTTTGCATTTCTAGTATTTCTAATTGATATTTTTTAGTTTCTCTCTCCCTGCTGAAATTATCCATCTGATCGTGCATGCTGCCCGCCTATTTTGTGAAAGCCTTTAAAACATTATTTATATTGATTTAAATTTTTTCCCAGTAATTCCAACATCTGTGTCATATTTGAGCCTGGATCTGATGACGATTTTGTCTTTTGGATCTATATTATTTTTTTCTTGCCTTCTCACATGCTTTATAACTTTTTTCTGCATCCCTGAGCAAAAAAACAATAGTCTAACATAAATTTGATATCAAAGTCCAAAAAGGCCATTAAAAAAAGAACATTACAGCCATGACTAAACAAATTACTGGAAAACAAATTTTAAATGTATAAAAAGGATAATAAATCATGACTGCATTGGGTTTAATCCCTTAGAACAAATGATTTCACATTAGAAAAATGAGTTAACATAAACCACCACAGTAAGAGACTAAAGGAGCAAAAAAATCATGTAATTATCTCAACAGTAGTCAAAAAAAGGCATTTGATAGAGTTCAAAATCCTTTAACGATGTAAAATATAAACAAGAGAGGAAACTTTTAAAATAATTTTTAAAACATACATATATAAAATACATATAATCAGAATGTATATATGTATATACATATATATATATATACATATATAATATCACATTTAAGAGTGAAATGTTGAATATATTCCCTTTGTGGTTAAAAATAAGACAAAGGGGGCCCCTTGGTATCTCCGTTGTTTAGCACCTGCCTTCAGCTCAGGTCATGATCCCAGGGTCCTGGGATCAAGACCCACGTTGGGCTCTCTGCTTGGTGGGGAAGCCTGTTTCTCCTCCAACTCCACCTGCTTGTGTTCCCTCTCTTGCTGTCTCTCTGTCAAAAAATAAATACAATCTTTAAAAAAAAATAAAAAATAAAAATAAGACAAATATACCCACTGTCACCAATCTTATTCACTGATGTACTGAAGGTCTTAGACAGTAAAGAAATAAAAAAACATTAAGATTAAAAAAAAAAAAGAGGGGAGTCTGGATGGCTTAGTTGGTTGAGCATCCAACTCTTGATCTCAGCTCAGGTGATATCCTGGGATTGAGCCCCAAGTTGGGCTCCATGGTCAGTGAGGACTCTGCTTGAGGATCCACTCCCTCCCCTTCTTCCTTTCCCCCTACTGTGCTCTGTCTCTCTCCTTCTCTGAAACAAATAAATAAATATTTTTTAAAAGAGAGACTAGAAAAAAAGAAAACTTTCTCAGATACATGATTAGAAGTCAACTTATCAAGGTTATTTGAAACAAAATTAACACATAAAAACCTGCATTTTTTTTTAGATTTTATTTATTTATTTGACAGAGAGAAACACAGCTAGAGAGGGAACACAAGCAGGGGGAGTGAGAGAGGGAGAGGCAGGCTTCCTGACAAGCAGGGAGCCCAAAGCAGGGCTCGGTCCTGGGACCCCAGATCTTGACCTGAGCTGAAGGCAGATACTTAATGATTGAGCCACCCAGGTACCCCAAAACCTGCATTTTTATATACCAACAATAATTACTTAGAAAATGAAATTTTTAAAATATCATTTATAAACATATGGATATTTGGAGTAAATTTAACAAAAGATCTCTATGGAGAAAATAATAAAATTGCTTTTAAAGAGACTTCAGTGTAAACAGAAAGATAAAGTATACTTAAAGACTGGAAAACTCAATGTTATAGAAATGTCTATTCTCCCCAAATTGATCTACAGATTCAATAGAACAGATAAGTTTTATTAATTAGTAGGATAAGGTCTCCCAATTTTCTTCTTCTTCATGTATGTCTTGGTCAAATATATCCAATACTTAATACTTCCACAAGAATTTTAAAATCAGTGTCCAAGTTTCAAAACATTCAAACACACACACATTTTCTCTCTCTCTCTCACTCCCTTTCTCCCTCTTTCTCTCCTCTCTCTCTCTCTCTCTCTCTCTCTCTCTCGCATGCAAACTATTGGGATTTTGATCTCCTAGTTCTTTTAATAATACATTAAAATTAAGAACTTCTGGGACGCCTGGGTGGCTCAGCCATTAAGTGGCTGCCTTCGGCTCAGGTCATGTTCCCAGAGTTTGGGATCAAGCCCCGCATCAGGCTCCCTGCTCAGCGGGAAGCCTGCTTCTCGCTCTCTCACTCCCCCTGCTTGTGTTCCCTTCTCACTGTGCTTCTCTATGTAAAATAAATAAATAAAATCTTTTTTAAAAAATTAAGAACTTCTGCCCATCAAAAAGTCACCATAAACATGGTAAAAGATAAGCTCCAATCGGGAGCAATTCCTGTATCTAAAAAATGACTGCAATCCAGACTACAGAATAATTTCTACAAATTGCAGAAGGGAAGGAGAGATGGAGAGATAGAGGGATAAAGGTAGGAGAAAAGAAAATAAATGGAAAAAGAAAAGGTAGGTAAAAGACCTTAACTTCAAAAAAAAATCTGAATAGTCAATAGCATATGAGAATGTGCTCAGCCTTATTAGTAATCAAAGAAATTCAAATTAAAGGCACAATGAGCTATCATTATACTTGCACCCAATTTGAGAAATTTATGAATTTGATGATATCAAGTGTTGGTGAGGATGTGGATGCAATGTCAACATTTCATATGCCACTGGTGGAGGTATATATTATTACAACTAAATGTCTGGGAAACATTTAGCAATACTTGAAAAAGTTGAATATGTGATTCATTATAACCAAACAATTCTAGACAACAGAGAAACTCTTGCCTCAGAGGACAAACATACCAATTGTTCGTAGCAGCATTGCCTAAAACTGGACACGACCCAAATGTACACCAACAGCAGAATGGAAAAAATAAATTGTGGTATATTCATAAAGCAAAAGAATATACAGTAAAACAGAGTAAACATCAATAATATACATCAGTGAATTTCACAGATGAGGGGAAAAAGTAAGACAAAACAGAACTGAGGAGGAAAAGCAAGTGACAGAAGGATATTTATAGCATGATTCTATTTTTATTAAGTTCAAAAGTAAAAGGAAATGCAATTCATATATTAGTGATAATTAATACAGTATACAAAGAAAATTATTATCTCAGTAAAAGAGTAGATATGTTTGAAAGGTAGAGAGGGGGTTATGTCAAAAAGGAGCATAAAGGAAGTTTCTAGAAAACTAGTAATGTTTTATTCCATAACCTAGGTGGAGGGGTCAAGGATTTTGCTTTATTATTGTAATTATAATAATAATTTTTTATTGTCCTATTTAATCAATATTTTGAATGTATGAGAATTTTTTAAAGTATTTATTTATTTATTTGAGAGAGAGAGCAGGCATGAGCAGAGGGAAGAGGCAGAAGGAGAAGCAGGCTCCCCGCTAAGCAGGAAGCCCGATGTAGGACTCAATCCCAGGACCCTAAGCCGAAAGCAGACACTTAACCCAGGTGTCCCTGAATGTATGACAAGTTTTTGAAATCAAGTTATGATTTTCAGTAGTCCATAACTATCTATAGAAGTCAGAGAGGTAAAAAGTCTAAAGGGAAGAAATTGTTAGTAAATTAAGATATGTCCACATGGATATGCTATGTGCTAAACAACATATCCATATGGCTATATTATACATCAACTTAAAAGAATAAGGTGGATCTAACTGAACTCATATGGATATATAAGATGTAAAGTGAAAATAACAAATTGTAAAAATTCCATTTATGTAAAAATGTTAAATCCAAAAAGACATGAAATCATAGATATAGTCTTTTTCTAATATTTAATTAATTTATTTGACACACAGAGAGAAAGCATGCACAAGAAGGGGGAGCAGCAGGGAGAGGGAGAAGCAGACTCCCTGCCAAGCAGGGAGCCTGATGTGGAACACAATCCCAGGACCCTGGGATCAAGACCTGAGCCAAAGGCAGCCACTTAACCAACTGAGCTACCCAGGCACCCAGTTATACACACAGATACATTTGTAAATGTATAGACTGAGTTCAGAAAAACAAAACAAACAAAAATACCACTTGATGACAGTAGTTAACTCTACTGAAGGAACTGACATAGGGTAGAGGTGATATGGGGTGGGGCAAATTTAAGAATTCTAGAGAGAATTTTACCTAACAATTATTAGTTGCCTCTTTTTTAAGGGATGTAGTCCTATAGCAATGGTTTCCTTTGTTAAAAGTCTAGGATTTCCACTCTTGCCAATGAAGGATTAACTATTATGGGAAATGTCTTCCCTTTGTAAACAGCTGAAAGTCAAACTACATATATGAAACAATGGTATTCAGACACTGGACGATAGCATAGGACTGTGCTCTGAGAGAGAAAGGAAACAAAGGAGGTAAGCCCTGAAATTATCCCAGATTACAAAATAAAAGAAAAATGACTAATTGGATTTCATCAAATTGAAAATGTATGATCTTTAAAATAGACTATTAAGGTAAGAAATTGTTATGGAGTGTTGTATTGAGTATCACGTTGTGATAAAAAGTAGGTTAAAAATTAAACTATTAAGAAAACAAAAAAGACAAACCACAAAATGGAAGAAAATATTTGCAAAATATATATCCCATGAAGGATTTGTATCTGGAACATATTAAAAAATACAGCTTAATAGGAAAAAGACAAACAACTTGATTTTTAAATGAATAAAAGATCTTATCAAGTATTTCACTAAAGAAAATACATGGGTGGCAAAGAGGCACATAAAAACATTTTCAGTGCCGGGGCGCCTGAGTGGCTCAGTTGGTTAAGCGACTGCTTTCGGCTCAGGTCATGATCCCAGAGACCTGGGATCAAGCCCCACATCGGGCTTCCTGCTCGGCAGGAAGCCTGCTTCTCCCTCTCTGTCCCTCTGCTTGTGTTTTCTCTCTTGCTGTGTTTCTCTCTGTCAAATAAATAAATAAAATCTTAAAAAAAAATTTCAGTGCCATTAGTCACTAGAGAAATGTGAATTAAAACCACAAGACACCATTCTAATTTCCCTAGAATTAAAAAGACTGACAATACTTAGAGTTGGTAAAAATGTGAAGCAACAGGAACTCTTATGCATTGCTGGTGGAAATGTAAAATGGTACAGCCACTGGGGAAATTATTTTGGCATATACTTATCATATTACCTACTGATTCTACTTACAGTAGTTGCCCCAGAGAAATGAAAACATTTTTCCGTACAATGTTTTGATATGTAAACATTCATAGCCACTTTATTTATAATAGTCAATTGCAAATAAATCAATTGGTAAATGATTAAGCATATTACAGTAGATCTACACAGTGGAATATTCCTCAGCAATAAAAAAAATTAATGGTACATGCAATAACATGCATGAATCTTCAAAGGAGTTTGTTAAGTGAAGGAAACCAGAAAAAACAACTACATAACATGGCTGGGCAGAGAGGAATGAATTCTTCCTTCCCCTACCTTTTGTAATATTCAGACCCTCAATAAATTGGATGGTGCCCACCCACATCAGGGAAGGGAATACACTTTACTGAGTCAAATTCAAATGGCAATACCTTATTTATCTTATTTAGAAATACCATAACAGACACACCCAGAAATAATGGTTAGCCAAATATCTACACACCCCATGACCCAATCAAACTGACATACGAAATTAACTATCTCACCTTCCCTAAACCATCTAACCCATTCTTCTGGGTTAGAAACCCTTTTTTTGATCATCCACTGTACCCTGAGAATACCAACATCATTCCAAGTAAAACAAGTTAAGTCTTGGCTAAACTACCCAAATTTTTCTGACATCCCTCTTCCCAGTGTCTCTGCTCCATGGGTCCCTGATGCTTCCATTCCTGAGGTTAATTCTGTTCCTCCAGCATCAGTACATCCCAGGCTTCTCCCAACCTTGTAGTTTGGGGCCTGACATGTGTTATGGCCTCAGCTATTCTCTTCCTACTTTGCTGCTGGAGGAGCTGTGAGTCCCAGATGCTGAAAGAGCAAGGAAGGTAGTCTACCACTCTGGCTCAACTTGCTCTTAATTTCTTTTGTTCTTCTCAAGTACCTAAAAACAATTTCAGAGGCATCTTCCATTTGCATGGGAGGCTACTCTCCTGCCAATACCTGCTAATAGGTCTGTACAAGACATCCATGCCCAGTCCCAAACCTGGCAACTGAAATAATTTGACAGTATATCATAAAAAAAAAAACATTTACCCCTTCCCAACCTTAGATACCTACAAAACTCTCTCTCCTAACCTGACATTGCAACAAGCCCAATTATCCTCTCTCAGTTCCTGGAATCCTGTCTAAGCAAATGGGGTAGAGAAAAGAAAATACTGCCATACACCTACCATTTAATACCATGACTATTTCTTTTAATGTCATTCCAACAATGCAATGCGACGGCAAGCACCAAGCCTTGTTCACAAGTCTTGTTCACTCCCAGTGCCCTGAACAATATTTGTCACATGGTAGATGCTAAATAAATGAAGAAACAAAGGCTTCATAGTTGGTTTGAATTGGAAGAATAAAACAAGATTATGATTTATTTACTCCATGCACAGGTCTTTAAAGAAGTTCATGAAAAAGATGACTGCAGAAAGGTTTCAGGCATTCACCATCACATCTCCTTCAAATATTACTTGAGGTACCAAGAATGTTCTGATGCTTTGGTACAACACCAAATCTGTACTAAAGGCACTGGCTTCAATTTTCATGGTAGGACTTAATTCATGAATTTGACTGTCAAAAAAAAGGGGGGTGGGATAAATGCAGCAGGAATGAGAACAATACACTAAAAGATGAGGGAACAGGAGAGCAGTTGTTAGAGAGCCACAAAGTTGAGAAAAAAAGAACTGATAACCTCCACTCTACATGTCCCCCATTCTCACCTCTACCTAGGCAGAATTCATTCACAAGAAGCAGACTGGTTTCTGCCCTTTTTGAGTTCACAGGCTCAGTCTTTGTGAGCACTTCTTCTCTAAGTGTGTTAGTCCTCTGGCAGACAAACCAACGAAGTTCTACTGTGGTTCAATTTCTGTTATCCCCTGCAATGAATACCCTCCAGCCTTCTTCCACACCATACAAATTAAAAGCAGATCAGTGAGAAAATTACTGGAAGGAATAAAATTCCATGCCCATTTGGCAGCCTTGTGATTCAATGGTATCAGCAGCCATTCACCTTTGGCTGTGGGCATCATGTACAACGAAGCTCCCATAAACCACTGCCATAGCTCCAGTAGTGCCCTTCACAGCAATGGCCCTCATAAAATAGACTACCACAGCCAAAAGCCAGGGAACCTAACTCACCGAAATGCCTTCCTCTCCCCTCTCCATTCCTCCAGCTTACTTTCTTCTCAAAATCTCCAGTTTTCAGTGCAATCTCAGGCCACAGATCTTCTCTCAGGGAAAATGAGAGGAAGGCACCACCACCCCACTCCCGCCCCCACCCCCGCATCTTTGTTTTTGAAATGACTCCAGGACTGCCAGATGTACACAGTTTTCCAGAAGGGTGTTGGAGGAGAGTGAAGTGCACTGAGAGCACCAAGGCTCCCTGATTATGCAAGGGATATGAGAGCCCCTCTATTCATCACCTCGAGGTAAACTATTAAATCTCTGGAAGCCTTCCACACGGTTTAGTAACGGAGATCCATTATGCCCTCCCTCAGGTTCCATTGAACACCAGCAAACAAACATATGGTGAGTAAGTTCTAATGGAATTCCAAACCACATGCAGGCTCTGAGCAGAGCTCTGTGCTGGGGGAAAGCTGGCCCCAAGCAGCCTTTGATGGCAGCTTCTCTGAGTGGTTTTGCAACAGGATTTTCCTGCTTTTACCATGTAGGGATGGGAGGAACTGAGAATGGCTTCTATTTTCTAGTAAAGCATTTGGCAAGGAGGGTAGACACCTTCTTCTGCCCCCATTTCTTAAAGGTGTTTATTAGCTGACCTTGGACAAGTCACTTGGCCCCTGAAACTTCAGTCTTCCTCTTAAAAGAGCCACAGACAATACCAGTCCTATTTCACAGGTGTTGCAATAATGAAACACCTCAGTGGACATAACTATATTTTGGAAAGCGTTTCAGATTTGTGTAATTACCACAATCTACTTCCTGGATTTCCTATCTCTAGCCCATTTCTAGAAGTTGCATTTGATACAGGAGCCAACCACACTTTCCTAAGGAAGGTTAAAGATAAATCAACAAAACTAGAATATTGACTATGTTGATACCCAGAGAAAAAGAAAAGATTCTTGAGAACTACTCACAGATTAGCCACTTCCTTTTCAGAAAGTACACCCTTTAAAAAAACCCTACTTTCTCCCTTTGCCTTCCCTCTCTCCCATTCCAAAAAAAAAAAAAAGAAGAAGAAGAAGAAGAAAGAAAGAAAGAAAGAAAGAAAGAAAGAAAGAAAGAAAGAAAGAAAGAAAGAAAAAAGAAGAAATATTATGGAATAAGAGCCATGCTGATCAACTGAAGAAATTTAGATAAATTTGTTTTTTCATTAACTGCAGCTGTTGTTTCTTTCAGTGCCTAAATGAAATTTATCATTTGAACATGCTGGCTGAGGAGCATTGCTTGAGTCTTCTTTTGCCTTTAATTGTTAATTCTAACAATATGAATTCAATTTCTATAGTCATTCTTGAAAAAAAAAAAAGTCCCTTTCCTGTCCTTTAAGTTGTTCTTATTGAAAAGTTATGATCAGTTCTCTCTCAATCTCCCCCCACTCCTCTCTCTCTCTCTCTCTCTCTCTCTCTCTCTCTCTCTCTCACACACACACACACACACACACACTTGAGTGCATGTGTGCCACTATCAACAGGCTACTATCAAACCCAAATCCAGCCCCTAAGCTCTAAAATGACATATATAAAACCCAAAGCTTCTCACAGCAGGTTTAAGATTTCCAGCCTCACCCCTAGCCCATCACTGCTCCCATCCACATCCTTCCTGAGAACAATGTTGAATTTGGTCTCCAAATTCAAAAATCAGAAGGAAGTCCTCCCAAAATCAATGAGATTTCCAGCTCCAGTGAAGTGCACAAAAGAAAGTTTTGTAGTTCCACATGAGTTGTCTATGAATGTACTGTGAGGTGATAAATGACCTCCACATAATATTGGCTTATTTAAATTAAACTATTATTCATTTATACAGAATGATGACTCATGATTATCTGGATAGAAAAACAAAAATAAGAAGAAGGAGGAGGAGGAGATAGCCCCAGACCATGCTTACCATTATTACTTTAAGAGTAATATGATGCTAGTCTTTATGTGGTTTCTCATTATTCTTAGAACTTTAGTTACCTTCTTGATTATTACATTGTCCCCCTTGGAAGAAGAGAAGGAATAGACAAACTGTATTTTCTCTTTTCATATCATGATGGATTAAATGTCAAGAATAATTAAATGCCACAAGGTGGTAGCCACCAATTGATGCTGACATCTTTTCAGAAAACCCACCCAGGAAAGAAGAAAATAGAAACATCTTAGCATCTCTGTGTCTTTCCTGACTTCATTTATGTAGGCGGGAATCCCAAGATCTTAAACTAAAATGGAAAAAAGAGCAGAGTCCCTGAAAACTAATAATTACTCTATGTTTGGAATGAGAGTGTTCAGAAGAACACACATGGATGTTGTAACATTTTCCAAAGAAGAAAGGGGTTTACTCCTGTGCAATCTGGCAAATGGAATCAACAAAGAATGTGGATCATTTCACAGGATTTAGAAACAAGATGGGGCCAATTTCAAAAGGTCTCCATTCTGAATTTTTGAATAAATAAAAATAGGCAAGGAAGCAGAAGAGATGTTACTGGCTAATTTATCAATAATTGATAAAAAGGTTCTACTTCTCGTTCTATTTAAGAACTAACCACTAACAAAATCACTATCACATGGCTGAGCAAGAACTATCTGAAGTACACGGAGCTGAGCAATGCTCACTGAAACACTAAAATCTTTTATGAAAATCAGGAAACCAAGGTCAGTAACTGTTCTGATGGACTCTGAAGTTCAAGTTCACTTTGAAATGCTTATGCCAGTCACTTTTGGGGCATTTTATTCACTACAGCAAGAAAAAAAAGAAAACATATTTGCAGCACACATCAGTGATTTTATTCCAGCAAAAAGTTGGTCACTGTGAGAATAACAATATCTGTTAGACAAATCAGACCCTAGAAAATGTATTATCCTCTCAGGCTCCCAACATCCAGTGAAGAGAACTTATTAGTTTCCATGTGTTTACTATGAGTGTCTCAGTTCTCACACAACTAAACGATAATAAATATCTCCTCAGCATTACAACCATCCATGTACCACCTCTTGCTTCATTTCGTGGCTCTTCTCTTTCCCTGCAGCACAGTCTTCCTTAATATTAAGAAACTGGATTTTGATTCTGCATTCCCTGGGTCATCTTCCTTCAATACCATGTGCTTTGGGTAGCCAGTCACCTACCCAAGGTCACAGATGAAGTAAACAGACAAATCAAAAACCCTGTCAAGCAGAACAACCAGGGCCAGGCCAGATGCCATCAGCCCTTCCAAGGGAAGTTGGGATCCAGTGTTCTGAGCTATGAGATAACCCAACAGAAACAGAGAATGCAACTCAGTCATCCCAGCTGCAAAATACATGTCAAATTCTTAAGCACCAAAACCAAATTCTCTTTTTCTTTTCCTCTGAAGAACCACCTGTTAAACCCTTGACCAGCAGATGTGCCCTAGAAGCCTGGAGCTCTGCAGCAACCCTGACACATAACACTTCTCCAGGATGTGGTTCATGTTGAAGACTGCTCTCAGAGGGTTGAGTGGAAGGCCAGCACTACAGCTCTCTTTGAGCTGTTAGAATTCTTCCTCTTCACTCCCAAAGGAGTACGTAGAACCCCAGAAACTTCAGCCCACAAAATGATATGTACAGAAGAGTAGTTGTATTCTAAGAATATCCTTCCATCCCAATCAGTACCTTTCCACCCATGCTCTGTGCTCTCCCCATCTCTGAATGAGGGTGAAAAGTTAGAACAGAGACCCAAAAGACAGGGCCCAAAAATTAGCTCTCACTGTCTTATAAACTTGCTGAGAGAATACTGACACCTTTCCACACCTAGATAAAAATAAAATAAAACATACACCAATTATGGTGAGCTTTGCATAATGTATAGAATTGAACCAATATGTTGTACACCTAAAACTAATGTAACACAGTATGTCAATTATATTTCAATTTTTTTAAAAAAGGGAGTTGAAACAGGAGAAAAAGCTTGGCCAGAGGCTCAAAGGGGGCCCATCATCCTCCAGGCTGGCCTTGACCTCCTGGTTGGTGGGATACCACGAACATACTTGTGTGGCCATCCCCTTGTAAATTTCCTTGCAACAGCTCTTACTACCCATTGCTCCCTTTCCAATCTTTTCTGTGCTCTGGCTGAGTGATATTTTAAGACTCCTCCTCTTCAACAATGAAATATTTCAGCAGTTGCCCATCACCTAGGGGAGTTTGACATGGCATAAATAAGCCATTGCGGCCTCTGCACTGTCCCCCACTCTCAGCCTCTGAAATGGCTCCCCGTGATAGTCCCACCTCCTGGTATTCACATCCTTGTGTTATTCCTCCCTTTTGTGTGGGCTGGACCTAATGCCTTACTGCTAATGAATAGAACAGGGCAAAAGTGGTATTATGTCACTTCTTCAGACTGTCTCTGTCTGTCTCTCTCTCTCTCTTGCTTGCTCAAAGCAAACTGACAAGTTGAAAGCTGCCCTGTGGAGAGGCTCATGTGGCAAGGAACTGATGATGGCTTCTAGCCAGCACCCAGTGAGGAACTGACAGGCTCTGTCAAACAGTCTGCAAGGAAGGAGTCCTGCCCATGATCATGAATAAGCTTATACATGGGTCATTCCCCAACACAAGGGAGCACCTTTACTGCAGCCTTGTGACAGGTCCCGCCAAGTCACAACTGATTCCTGACTCACAGAAACAAAGTTAATAGATGCTGTTGATGCTGCTAAGGTGTGGGGTAATTTGTTACACACCAAAATAGATAATGAATACAGATTGTGGTATCAAGACAAGCATAGTAAAAGAATAAATAAATACATAAATACATAACAAAACTAATGCCAATAGTTCCTGTATCTGTTACCACACGAGACAATACTGTTATCAGGGTATTGCTTCAGTGCTTTGCTCAACTTTGCTGTCCATGAGTCTGCAGTAAATTAATCAGTAAATAGCTATCTGAATACCTATCATCATAGGTATAAAATGCTTTGTGGCCCAAGTTCAGATTCACTGCCATAGTTCAAATTCCTGACCACTAAACAATTTTTGCAAAAGGACCAGCAACCATCTCAGACAACTTTCCCAAAGCACCCTAGACCATGGAGAAGCAGGCCTTCCATCCACTTTATTAACTCACTCGCAAGCAATTGAGAATTTTGCACAATACTACCTACCTTTACAATGAGAATTATGACTCTGAGAACTACAGTGGGGATGAAGAGATGATGTACTCAATGGATACTTATTGATTCCCCAATATGTGCCAGGCAGCATGCATTCACCAAGGATACACTGATAAATTGGATGGACAGGTAGCTTTCCCTCAGGTATTTTGCAACTTATTCCTCACGTCTCATGAGGTCTACAGCAACACCATTGAACCAGTGAAGAAAGGTAAAGAAACTCAAGCAAGCCCCCCAAATAGAAATGGATAGAGCCAGCATTAAAATCCAGATCTGCTGTTCCCCAAACCACTACTCTTTCCAGGAGATCACACTGCCCCCTGAGTTAATGAGGGATGAATGAAGGAGAAAGGCCTGTCCTGTAGGCTTCTTGTCTATTGTTAGAAAAATGGTAGGAGATAGTCTTGGATACGAACCAGGTAAATTAGGGGCTGGAGCACGGTCAGTGGGGAGGGAGACCTCCTGCTGGTCTCACTGATATCACATAGTCATGTGTTAATGCTAGATGGACCAACAGGCCCATTTGGCTTCTGGGCAAATGCTTAAGTCATCTGCAAATGTCAAGGACTCCAAAAACTGTGTGAAAAAAATTTTCTGAAAAAGAATTAATAGTTTAGGGATGCCTGGGTGGCTCAGTTGGTTAAGCAACTGCCTTTGGCTCAGGTCATGATCCCGGAGACCTGGGATCGAGCCCCATATCGGGCTCCCTGCTCGGCGGGAAGCCTGCTTCTCCCTCTCTCACTCCCCCTGCTTGTATTCCCCCTCTGGCTGTGCTTCTCTCTGTCAAATAAACAAAATCTTTAAAAAAAAAAAAAAAAAAAAGAATAGTTTAAAAAGTGAAAAGACAATAATATAATAAGAATTCTGTTAAAAAAAAAAAGAATTCTGTTAGATTTATTTATATGTGTTTTAAAGCTTAGTGTTATTTTTATTTTGAATTACAGATGGGAAGGAGGATACTAAAATCTTTGAGTGCTTAAGTCCTCTAAAATTCCTAATATGACCTGAGAGGGGCTCTTAGGAAGTTCTGCTCTTGTGTGTAAAACAGAAGCTACCTATCCAGCTGTCTCGCCCTTAGAAAGAGAAGGGATTATTATCCCCATGTAACCCGGTAACTGTAGTATACAGTATAGTAAAATGACTTAGCCCGAATCACATAGATGAGGCCACTCAAAGACCAGAAGCTGACATTTTCTGCTCCCTTTAGGACCGTTCTCTTCTTCCCTCCCCAGGGGTTATGAGGATTAAGTGCCATGAGGAATTGAAAAGTGGGAGTGCACTGATGGGGATGGCAAAGTAGGAGACCCCAGTCTCTATCCCCCAACAAAGATCAACACTTAGACAGCCATCCATGAACAAAAAGTTCTGAGAGAGCTCAAGAATCCACTTAAAATTCAGCAACACAACAGAACAAGAAACTCAAGAATAACTATAGGAAAAGTAAAGGAAGAACAATTTCATTGTCCTGTATCATCCCATCCCCAAGGATGGCATTTGTCAGTGCCAGGAGGGAACTTCCCAGCTATGAAGAGTTCCCCTCACCAGGAAAGAGAGAGTGGGGTTAGCAACCAGCTTCCCCAGGCTTCTAAAACATTGCACTAAGGGCCCACTTCAGTTTCACCCTACCAGCAAAGCTGAGACTTATAAATACAGCTAGGAAGAAGAATAAATTCAGCCATGCAGTGGGAGCAACCAGGGTTCCCAGTGACTTGTTCTGTAGAGAACCCCAGCAGCATCTGCCACTGAAAAACCAATCACCCACACAGCAGCCAGAACCCTCTGAAGATTTCACTAGTTTTCGCCCCACATGTATTCCCATTTGCAGATCCCAGCCACCTGAGTCCCTCCCCACTCTATCCTATCCCTGCCCCCATCAGAGCCTAGGACACATACCAACGTCAACCCAGGCCTCTATGGTTGCACAAATAAAAGACATGAGCATAGGTGCTCACAGCTGCCCCCTACCACCTGTGTACTCTCCGGGCTAGCCCCTTTAACTGTGTACTTGCACACCACCAGACTGATTGCCACTACCAGCTTCCACTGCCATATGCATACTTGTGAGGAGATTCTGCAGCCATAAAAATACATACCGATAGCCAGAGCACTTGCAGCTGCTTGTGGGCCTGAATCCAGCCCTGTCTGTGCTCCCTAGCCTGCACAACTAGGCTCACCTACAGCTACCTACTCCAGCTGTGCACCTGCAGACTCCTGGCCTGACTTCGCTCACCAGCCTTCACTGCCAGGCATGCACACATGGGGAGACACTGAAATCACAAAAGTACACATCATCAGCAAATGCCTCTATAGCTAAAACTGTGCCTGCATATAAGCCAGGCTCTTGCTGCTGGCCTTGGCCACCAACGTTACATGTGTGTCTATAGCCAATCTTTGCCACTATGTAAGTACCTGCAGCTGGGCCCTGCAGCTATATAGCTGCTCACCATTACCACTGCTGCCTGCCCTGGTAGCCTCTGGACCTAGCCACTTTGGACACCAACAACCTTTGTAGCCACTGCAGATCCCTGCCAGACTAGACAAGGACTACACAGTTGTTGATGTAGTGGACTTCAGTAGCCTAAGCCAAAAAGACGTCATGCCCCCCTAGACTAGTAGCAACCATATTCCACTACATTTGGCACCCTACGTCACTAGACCTGAAGTGATAGCATGCTCCAGAGTGCTGCAGGTGAAGGTTTTTCCTAAGAAATTCAGTCCATAAATTAGGGAAGAAATCATTGCTTCTCCAAATGCATAGTCACCTACACAAGGCTACAGGAATCATAAGAAATCAAGGAAACATGACATCACCAAAAGAACATGGTAAACTTCCAGTAACTGAGCACAAAGCAATGGAGATACATGAACTGCCCTGCAATGAATTCAAGGTAATTGTTCTAAAGATACTCAGAGAACTACAAGAAAACAGGTAAGCCATTTAGCAAAATCAAGAAAACAACACAAGAAAATGAGAAATTCAACAAAGAGTAAACCCCAAAAAAGAATCAAACAGAAATTTTGGAGCTGAAGAATACAATGACTGAATTGAAAAATTCAACAGAGTTCAGCTCAGTGAGATCAAAGAAAGATCATTCAAAATTATCCAATCAGAAGAGCAGAAAGAAAAAAAAAAATGAAGATCTCTTTGAATGAGAAGGAGGTGATACAAAGAAAGGGGCAGAAACCTTATTTACAGAAATAATGGGTGAGAAATTCCTAAACCTGAAGAGAGATTTGGAAATCCAAGTTCATAAAGCTAATTGGTCACACCATAATTTCAATCTAAAACAGTCTTCTCCAAGACACCTTATATAAAACTGCCTAAAATCAAAGACAAAGAGAGAATTTTAAAAACAGTAAGAAAAAATAGACT
Source organism: Spilogale gracilis (assembly GCA_004023965.1). Taxonomy (NCBI): domain Eukaryota; kingdom Metazoa; phylum Chordata; class Mammalia; order Carnivora; family Mephitidae; genus Spilogale; species Spilogale gracilis. The sequence continues at coordinate 12,632 of PITA01015159.1, read as the reverse complement.
TCTCTCATACAAGGCTATTGGCATATTTCTCAGCAGAGACCTCACAGACCAGGAAATAATGTGATGATACATTCAAAGTACTAAAAGAAAAAAAAAATGTCAACTAACAGTACTTTACCAAGCAATATTATCCTTCAGGAATGAGAGAAAAATACTTTCCCAAATAAACAAAACCTGAGAGAGTATATCACCACTAGATCTGCCTTACAGGAAATGCTGAAAGGAGTCTTTAACCTAAAATAAAAAGGTACTAATTAGTAAAATGAACATATATGAAAATATACAACACACCAGGAAAAAATAAGTAGACAGACTTTAAATATTTTAATATGTAATATGGTGGTATGTTAACAACTCTAGTATAATGGTTAAATGATGAAAGTATTAAAAATAACTATAGCTACAATAATTTATTAATGGATACACAATATTAAAAGATTAAATTGTGACATCAAAAACATAAAATGGCAGAGTAAAAATGTAGAGTTTTTGTGTGTGATTTAAGTTAAGCTATTACTAGCTTAGAATAAACTGTTACATCAATAAAATATTTCAAGTAAGTCTTAGGGTAGCCACAAAACAAAAACTTATAGTAGATATATGCAAGATAAAGAGAAGAGAACCAAAGTAGACTACATGGGAAATTATCAATTTGCAAAGGAAGACAGCAAGAAAGGAACACAAGAACTATAGAACATCAGGAAAATAATTAACAAGATGGCAATAGTAAGCCCTTACCTACTAATAATTACTTTAAATGTAAATGGATTAAATTCTCTAGTCATAAGCCACAGAATGGCTAGAAAGATTAAAAAAAAAAAAAAAAAAAAAAAAAAAAAAAAAAAAAAAAAAAAAAAAAAAAAAAAAAAAAAAAAAAAAAAAAAAAAAAAAAAAAAAAAAAAAAAAAAAAAAAAAAAAAAAAAAAAAAAAAAAAAAAAAAAAAAAAAAAAAAAAAAAAAAAAAAAAAAAAAAAAAAAAAA
>PITA01015159.1:0-11552 GCA_004023965.1 Spilogale gracilis | reverse complement strand
CCCACTTCAGTTTCAAGGGCACACACAGGCTCAAAAAGAAGGGCTAGAAAAGATATTCCACACAAATGGAAAACAAAAGAGAACAGGGCTTACTATATTTGAATCAAGCAAAATACACTTTAAGTAAAAATTGTAAGAAGAGACAAAGAATTATTATATAATTATAAAGGGGTAAATTCATCAAGAGACTATGTGTATATACCCACAGTGGAGTACTTAAACATATTTAGAAAATACAGATCTGAGGGCGCCTGAGTGGCTCAGTTGGTTAAGCGACTGCCTTCAGCTCAGTTCATGACCCCGGAGACCTGGGATCGAGTCCCACATCAGGCTCCCTGCTCGGCGGGAGGCCTGCTTCTTGCTCTCTCACTCCCCTTGCTTCTGTTCCCTCTCTGGCTGTGTTTCTCTCTGTCAAATAAATAAAAAATCTTTAAAAAAAAAAAGAATTCCTTTTAAAAAAAAGAAAAGAAAATACAGATCTGGATGGAGTAATAGATAATCATCTAATAATAGTAGAGACTACAAAGCTTTCAACATGGACAGATCATCCAACTATAAAAAATCAATAAGGAAATATTAAGCTTAAACTATGCACCACATGGACCTAAGAAATACATATAAAACATTCTATCATTCTATAAAACAAGAGCAGAATACACATTCTTTTCAAAGGCACATGAAACTTTCTCCAGAATAGATCATATGCTGGATTACAAAACAAGTCTTAAATTTAAGACTATTGAAGTCATACCAAGGATCTTTTCTAACCAGAATGACATGAAACTAGAAATCAATAATAGGAGGAAACGTGAAAAATTGACAAATTTGTGGAAACTTAACAACACTCCTGAACAACCAATATGTAAATGATAAAATTAAAAGGGACATCAAAATGCCTTCGGTTCAGGTCATGATCCCGGAGACCCAGGATCGAGCCCCATATTGGGCTCCGCAGGAAGCCTGCTTCTCCCTTTCTCACTCCCCCTGCTTGTGTTCCCTCTCTCACTGTGTTTCTCTCTGTCAAATGAGTAAATAAAATCTTAAAAAAAAAGAAAAGAAAAGAAAAGAAAGAAATACAAAGGATCCTGAGACTACTATGAACAACTATATACCAATAAACTAACTGGACAACATACAGGAAACAGGTAAATTCCTAGAAATATGCAAACTAGCAAGTCTGAGTCATGAAAGAAAAAAGAAAAAAAAAAACCCAGAAAAATCTGAATGGACCAATAACAAGTAAGGAAACAGAATCAATAATCTAAAACTTCCCAGTACAGATGGTTTCGCTGGTAGATTCTACCAAACATTTAAAGAAGACTTAATGCTAATTCTTCTCTAACTCTTCCAAAAAATTGAAGAGGAGCTGTCCATTGCTGGACCAATCAACCGTGGCAAGGGGCTGGAGTCATGCTGTAGGAATATAAGTGTTTTCACAGCAGCCATGAGGATGAAGGGGAAGAAAATAATTCTAAAAAATAGTATGTAAATGATAGTCCATATTTCTTTTTTTTAATTAACATTAGTGTATTATTTGTTTTAGGTGTACAGATCTGTAATTCATCAGCCTTATGCAATTCACAGTGCTCACCATAGCATATACTTTCCCCAGTGTCCATCCCCCAACCACCCCATCCTTTCCACTTACCTCCACTCCAGCAACCCTCAGTTTGTTTCCTGAGATTAAGAGTCTTTTATGGTTTGTCTCCCTCTCTGGTTTTGTCTTGTTTCCTTTTTGCCTCCTTTCCCCTATGATCCTCTGTCTTGTTTCTCAAATTCCTCATATTAGTGAGATCATATGATAATTGTCTTTCTCTGGACAATCCAAATTTCTACAAATAAATTGACAACACTGATAATATTTGTAAGCAATCCTAGATAAACTATGCTTGACTCTCCTTTACTCTCCATTATCTCTGCAGTGCCTCTCACCCCACATACCTCTGTCTCTAGGTATCTAAGTCTTTCAAGCAATCTCAACAGCAATCCAAAGTACTCACTATGAGACTCGACCCAACTGTATATACCCACCAAAATGTCAGATTTTTCTTTTCAGCCTAAGATTCAATAGGGATTTCAGTTACCTTGTTGGACCCCCAGGAACCTTAAAAAAAAAAAAAAAAAGGCCTCACAGGACAAGTGAGAAGAAGAATCCACCAGTCCTGGTAAAGACAGAAATGAGAAGGTCACTCTCATTCAGGATTCAAACTGCCAGCTCATGCACTTATAAGACCATCTTCATAGAATCCTCTCATATTGTCAATAAAATGAGTTCAGTCTTCTCTGTGTGTGTCTGTATCATTAGATATTTCCACTTCCATTCCTGAAACCACTACCCATCTCTCTTACTTAAATTCCTGGTTAGTTCACCATCCCTTTTTTATCAGAAGTCAGCTCACAGATTGTCTGGAGTCAGGCATCCAACCCTTTAAGTCCAATTAGCTGTGTGTAGGAATAGGGTTATATGCTATAGACTCTTATTCCAGATGTGCTCCAGGGACTAGCAACAACAGCACCACTGGGAAGCCTATTAGAAATGCAGATTCTCAGGTTCCATGCAGATCTACTCAATCAAAATATTCATTTCACAAGAACCCCCCAGGTGAGTCACAGGCTTATTGACGTTTGAGAAGAACTGGCATAGAATATAGCCCTTCAAGTTAGGAACTTTCCTGAACAGTGCCACAAGCTGCTTGCATGTCCACAGCACCAATAACTCAGTCTCTTGTCAAGCCACTTACCCTACTGATAACAACATTGCCTATTCTGCCTTTTAAGGGATATTTATATCTTTTTGTAATGGACTCTAGAAAATCACAAAATTTGCAAAAGGAAAAGTAAGGATCTATTGGTGACATTTCAGGCCCCGCAATGGGTAACTGGAGAAGGAAGAATTATTTATTTGTTGTGGGAGAGAATTTTACGAGGAGGGAGGTCTGTTTTGCTTTGTTTGATAACATACCATTCGTCAGTATTAAAGCTTGCCTCAAGAAAGTTTACTTATTCTGTTGACTTTTGTATCTCCAATATAAAAATAGCCCTGCCAAATCAAGTGTCTCCAACTTCTATTGTAACCATCTCGTTACCCTGAAATATGATTGTTAAGTCCCTACAGAAAGGGTTTCTAAGGTCTTCTGTCCAACTTCAGTATTTCCACATCTGTGGAAACTAAGACCGAAAGAGAGATGCTGAGACAGGGTCATGGAGCCGAGTAAAATCTTCAATTGATATCAGAACCCAGAAATCCTGACTTTTCTATTAAAATTCCCTTCACTAAACAGAAATGCCACAGGACGAATCCTCCTGCATGTGAGGCCTCTGGGGTGGGAGATAGGAGGAGGGCACAGTGAAGGTACTTCTGAGAGAACTAACAAGAGGTGGGGACAAATACTTGTCAAATTTTGTTTGAGGGCCTGGAATCTAAGGGTCTGCCTCAGACTTAGTCTCTCAGTATATGGGCGTCACAGGACCTTCCAGAACCTTCTGAAAGGACTTTTAAGGTAACAGCAAGTACGAAACATGAAAACAACTGCCCCCAGCTGCTCCTGGGGGTCTCTGTATTCTGACTGCAGCTGTGGAGAACTGTTGTTGAATTCCATTCTCCATGTTGCTCTAAAAGCATTTCAAAGAGGTTCAGAGAAAGCCGGGTGCACTTCGGTAAACTGAAAACTATTTGTGACTAACCATCCATCACCATCTCTCAACATTCACCATCAGAAAGAGGTGGGAGCCAAGGAAGCAGAAGGCCAGACCTAAGTCAGGGGGACTGCTTGCATTCCAGTTGTCCCCTGACCCTGTCTTTCTGGGTGACCCTAGAATAATATATATTCCCTTGTGTCCTTACTAAGGAGATTTTAGTAAAAGAAAAAAGAAAGGTAAAGAAGCAGCAGACACTTTTGTTTGCCATATACCTGCTTCTCAAGAATTGTAAGCATCTGTAAAGTTAAAATAGAAAGTCCTTCCCATGAACATTTTTCCATAAATACTAACTATGGCGATGCTACATTTACTTTAATACACACCCACACTAATTACCTCCAAGCTGAAGACATTTGTTAAGAATCACTGGTATTCAACTACTTTTTCTCATTATAGCCTTATAAAAGAAATGTTTTTAATCTTTCCTAAGATTTACAGAATGCATTTCTTGGAAGAGGGGGGTGTAGAGGGAAAAAAAAAGGATAGCTTTTAGCAAAAGAAGCCAGATTTTGTTTTCTGTCAATATAAAGTTCAAAAACAGGTGAGACTTAACCATAGTGCTTAGGGATGCCTGCTAAAGTGAAAATCCAGGAAGTAATTACTATAAAGCTTAGGATAAAGATAGGTAGAAGGAAGGGGTATGGAATAGGTAGAAGGAAGGGGTAGGGAAGGGAACATGGAAGTGCTGGTAATGTTCTATTTTTTAACCTGGGTGATGGATACATGAGTGCTTACTTTCTGATCAATTTTTAAGCAATGTGATTCTGTTTTGTCCATCTTTTCATTGTGACCATTTCACAACTTAAAAAAGTTAGAAGGGAAAAATAGGCCAAGATAAAGTGATGTGTCACTAGGCCCTTTACCTGTATGAAATTTGATTTGATTGTTTTTCCCTCTAGTTCCTCTAGTGGCAGGAACAGACGGAAAGGACAAGCTGTGGGCAAGGTGGGAGGCAGGCAAGCCTCCCCTGACCATTCCTGTCCTCTAGGTTATTAGAGGGTAACCTAATGGCATTCATTTGGTGCCATAGTTTTTCAGTCAGGACCGTTCAAAGGGATTTTTCCAAGAAAGTAATATTATATAAAATCACAAGTGGTGCTACACGGGTATAACTGAATTGCCAGCCTGTGGTCACCCATCCTGGTTCCCTAGTGGGTTCCACAGTGGCTCTAAAGGTCCTTTTGTTGGACTTCCTGGGCTCTTTAAAATACAGTGCAAACCCCCAGATCTAATAATTAGTTGTTTGGGGGTTTTTTTAGTACGAATACGTAGGGGCCAAGTCAGTGGTCAGGGGAACTGGGACATAGAACGGATAAGTCTTCATATGAGAACTGAGGTTGAGAACAGTTAAGTGTCAGCAGCTGAGGGACTCAGGGCAGCTGGAGAGCTCTGAGTGCTGGCCACTGGACGGCATGCTGAACAGGGACCAAATCATGGGACTAAGTTGTGCAAATGAGCGTGAGAACATGTCCAGTCATTTAAAATGAACATAGCTCCCCAAGGTCCCCAAGGAGTCTTTCTAATGGTGGGAGTGGTAGGAACTTACAGAAGGCCTGTGGGGGAAGGAACTTTGGGTCACAGAGACCTTTTTGTAGCTTTTAAAAAATAAGTAAGCAATGCCTGTCCCATCTTCCGATAGAATGAAAGAGACAGAATAGCTGTGATTTTTCAGTAGGGCACTGTCAGATAGAAGATGATCTACCCAACGAAGCTCTCCTTCCTTTCCCTCCCCCTTAATGAAAGGAAACTGAGAGCTACAGAGAAAATTCACTGGGCGGTCCTCCACTCTCCTCCAAGTAGAAGAGAAAGAAGAATGTTTCACATTGTCCTTTAAGTTACAAGGCTCTTCAAACCAGATATCCTCATGCTGAAATTTCTTGCTTCTGGCTGGGCTCCATTTTTGTTTTGTTTTTTAACCAAACTAGATGAATCAGAAAAAAAGGTGAGCACATCTGCTCAGCTCTCCAGGTCACTGCCAAGCACTTTCCCATTCCATCCCTCCCCAGCTCTACTGGACCCTGCCAGACTGTGATTCTAATCCACGGGGAAGGCAGAGAGCTCTCCCCTCGGCCCTGAGTGACCTCTAGGGTCTAATGTGTTGTGGGACCATGTATAATATTTGGAAAACACTATGTGTTCAGTAAAAGTTAAATAATAATGGTAATAATATTGATATTTATAAACAGACATTGAACTGCTGAACTTCCTAGTCTGCCCCTATTAACACTGAGCATGTGGAAATGAATGCCTGAGGTCCCCACAGAACAGTAGGGAGAGCATAAGATTTGCTAAATCTGTGACTAAATCACTCAGTAGTAGAGAATCTAAAAAGTATCACAGTTGGTAATTCTACGGTGGCCTGTGTTCCATATAAAGCCAATTAAGACCCAGATCTCCCCAAGTAAAGACGGTTTCCCTAATATCCTCAGAATCATTGCCATCACCATGATCAAAAGTCATTTGCTAAGAACCTAACTGCGCATGGCACCTTATGGGCATCACAAGAGCAGACTCAGCAAAATAAGTACTGAATGTGGGAGCTCCTAAGTTGCCCCCTCTGGACCAGGTGAGTATAAGGTATCTCTGGAAAAGTCCCTTAGTCTCCCTCGAACCCAGTTTCTCATTCCTGACAACATAGTGCTGTTCACTTTCCCTCTTCCCACACATCCACAGAAGGTATTGACACCCTTCTCCCACCTCCTTCCACCACCAACCAATGGCACCTGTGCAGACAGTGATAATGAGGTAATCCACAGGCTTCCCACCCCTTAGTTCCAGGGCACTTTTAAACCCTTAACAATTGATATTCCCAAATAACTTCTATTTATATGGGTTATATCTACCACTTTTACCATATTAGTAATTTAAAACAAGAAATATTTTAGGGGAGCCTGGGTGGTTCAGTCAGTTAAGTGTCTGACTCTTGATTTCAGCTCAGTTCATGATCTCAGGGTCATGAGATTGAGCCCCATGTGGGGCTTGGGCTCAGCATGGAGTCTGCTTGAGATTCCCTCCCTCTGCCCTTCTCCATTTGCACACACACATGCACACACACTCTCTCACTCTAAAATAAATAAAGTAAAATCTTTTTTAAAAAGAAGTATTTTAAATACTCATTAAGTTGTTTCAAAATAATGATAAACCCATTAAATATAAGCATAAATAGCATTTTATTACAATAACTGCATTTACCAAACCAAAATAAATCAACAAGAAGAGTGGTGTCGTTTTAGATTTCTTAAATCTTTTTATCTAGCTTAATAGAAGATAGCAGATTCCCTTATCTGCTTTTGCGTTCAGTCTGTTGAGAGCTGTTGTGTTAGTTGAAGGACATGCAGAAAATCTAACCTCACACAGAAATGTATGAGAAAAAGGGGTATTCATTTTAATGGTCTTTTCAGATAAGTCTAGATATTCTTTTTTTGACATTACATCAAAACTCACCAGTGCTGATTTAATATTACACTAAAACTCAACAAGTGCTAATGAGGTATCTGAAACCATATCAAAAAACTTTTCAGATTATTACATTAAAATCCATTAGTGTTTCCTCTACTCTGAATAGAACTTTTTATCCAGGCATAATTTTATGCCAACATGCTTTTTTCACTTGGAAAATGGTGATTTACTGAATTATGTAGATCTTCCAAATTTACAAAGGAAAACTCTACTATATAATCACAAAAAACAAAGAGTGGAAAAGAGATAATATCTTAGTACCAATAGAAATAGTTTGGTAACAGTTTGGACCTTGGAAATTCGCAAGAGTCCCTGGACCACACTCAAAAAATTGCTGGATTAATCCATCAGATAAAGAAATAGCTGTGGATGTGTCATTGTCACTTCTCCCAGGTAAATGACTTAACCCATTTAGGTAATGCCAACTACTCCTTCTAAACTTTTCAGAATAAGAATGGGTAGTGAGAGTGGGTCAGGAGAGAGACCTGGCATCAATCAAACTCTATATGAACTAGTCATCCTTGCCTCTATGGACGTCTCAGAAATGTTTCAATACAAGCAATGAAGTGCTGGTGAATGTTTAACAACTGGCTTTCCAGGAAAAACAGAAGTCCTGATTTTTAGCATTTGCCAGTTCCTGTGGTACAAAAACCTACACCATAGTTGATTTCAAGTGACCAACAATATGTCACTGAACAAGCTGATGGGACAAGGTGAACACAATTGGTTCTCAAGAGTGGGTGTGAGGAGTGCCTGGGTGGCTCAGTTGGTTAAGCGATTGCCTTCGGCTCAGGTCATGATCCCAGAGTCCCGGGATCGAGCCCCACATCAAGCTCCCTGCTCGGCAGGAAGCCTGCTTCTCCCTCTCTTGTGTTCCCTTTCTAGCTGTATTTCCTCTCTAGCTGTGTTTCTCTCTGTCAAATAAATAAATAAAATCTTAGGGGAAAAAAAAAAAAGAGTAGGTGTGAGCCAGCTCCCCCATACCACTGAGAGAGACATAGACCCACCTCTCAATGGAAAGCATGCCAAAGAACTTGCAGTCATTTTGTTTTAGCTTCCACATCTACCCTCTGGACATAGATTATTTACAGTTCTATGACATGTGGGAATGAATCTCATCCCGTTACAGTATTAGACTTAGGCTCAACACCAGTATCTAACCATTTAGACCAGGCCTAAGTATGGATAAGGCTCCTCAAGTATCATTATCTGGTACAGTTTCTGTTGCTTTTGAAAACCTGGGAGCTAAAGACAAAAATTATCTACCTCTAGAATGCTGTACACCCTACACACAAGGGTGAAACCCAGTTAGGATGACCAAACAGATACTCCTGTTCAAAAAGCATGGCAATGCAAGGCATACAGGAATTACCTGCCCATAGAAGTTCTGAAATGCAGCCTGGCACAAGTCATGAGGATTTGGACTAGTAATTAGGACTGCTCGTGGGGCGTGATTCTTTACAGATCCCAGTTCTACACAGAGGCTCTTGATTCTGCATTCTCGGTCATTTTTTTTTTTCCTTGAGAAATGCCCTGTATTTTTACCTAATATTCTTGGTCTGCTTCCTGACTAAAGTACTTTGAGGTCAAAGGTCTCATTGTGTACTGTCTTTATATTTTAGTTCAGAAAGGAAAACAGACAGTAAAACCAGCTTTAAGAGTTGGTGTGAAAGAGCATGATAAGCAAAAAGAGTCCAAGAGGTCAGAAACCATGTAAAGATATGAGGAAAAGCTGTGCCTTAGGAGTTATCTATGGACTGATTAGATCTGAGATTCCTATGTAGAAGGCTGTGTCTGCATTCCCAGAGGCCCAGGGAGCATGGCCTCCATTATCTATAAGCTAAGACTAGACCTAGTTTTACTATTTGTCTCTTAGCCTGAAAAGATATATATCTTATTTGGTTATTGTTCTAGTTTATTTCTTTTTTTAACCTAAGAAATAATAAATACTCATAAATTTCAAACAGTCCAGAAGTAAGTCTTCTTCCCATTACAATTTCTCAGATCATCCCACAAGGCAAAACTATTAGCAATCTCTTGATGCATCCTATCTAAAATAGTCTATGAGTAAACACACAGATGGATGGATGTATCCATACATATATACATGATAGATAAAAAAATGTTTTACATAGGGCACCTGGGTGGCTCATTGGGTTAAAGCCTCTGCCTTCAGCTCAGGTCATGATCTCAGGGTCCTGGGATCGAGGCCCGCATCTGGCTCTATGCTCAGCAGGGAGCCTGCTTCTTCCTCTCTGCCTGCCTCTCTGCCTACTTGTGATCTCTCTCTGAAATAAATAAAATCTTTTTAAAAAATGTTTTACATTAATAGGGGCATGCTGTGCATATCGGTATGCCCCATCACTTTTAGCCTTAATTGTTTATCTTGGAGATTATTTCATAAGAAAGCATGTAAACCTGTTTGTTATCCCTTTTTCCCTCTAATTTGTTTTGTGATTCATTCCTCACCTTTACAGAACTTATTTTACTTCTTCCTATAATACACTTCCAACAGAATTCTGCTCTTTTCCCTTTTACAATGAATCAGCCTATGAGGTAGGTACTAGCAAAGTATGAGACTTCCTAAGGATCACAGAGCTAGCAGTAACAGAGCTGGATTCAAACCCAGACACCAAAGACCATGTTCTTAATCACTTAGCTACACCTCCCCCCAAGTACTACCATGACATAATAAGGTCTCCATGTCTATCTTTTTCACTAGATCCAAGATAAGTTTCTATTGATGTTGCTCTCTGTCATATTGGTGCTCAATAAATATTTGCAAATTGAAAATTAGTAATGATATCATGTTCCAGATACTCTCTACTCTTGGGTCACTGTGCTAAGCATTTCATATATATTATATAACTTGATATAGAAACTTTAAGAATTTGCTAAATTTGTCATGATTACCCCAACTTTACAGTGGAGAAAATCCAAGAAGCAGGTTTGAACCCAAGTCTGAACCTAACACATGCATTTAAGCTCTGTGCCAGACCAGCCACTCTCCCTGACCCCCATCAATCTCCCCTCCTCTCCTGGAAGCCCATCTTCAGAACACCTTGATCATCTAGAACCAGCTCATAAGGAATAGGTTCCTGCAACAAACTTGCTACAGCTCCTACTGTTGCAGAAAGGATTTAGAAGGTGTCTAAGTTATTATTACGATACTTAAAGAAGTGTCCCTCCATAAACACAGCTACATTAGCATCTGGTACAGTTAAATTTCAGTGCATCATAAGGCACTAAATACTCTCTCAATTGTCATCACAGGGATTTACAAGAGACACACCACTGAAAAGAAGAGAATACAAGTTTGACGCTCAGTCAGTCTCAGTATTTGATGTCTTGAAATTGGGGAAGAAGGGAAAATCTTAGAAAGTCTTTCTTTGGGATGAAGGTAACTAGCATACATTTACTGTAAATCCAATAGACCGGTTTCCCCATCTAACATAATTTATCTTGAAACATCACAGGTGGCCTATATTAGGAACAGCCAGGCTGACCACACAACTCACAGCGCTACGGTCTCACACTGCCCTCTGCAGTCTGCCTGTGTCTTCCCGGGGCTCCCCAACCAGCCCCAAGTGTCACAACACCTCCAGGCCTTCAGACTGAATCGCTACCACCTTTTGGTCTGGAGACAAACTATAAATTAAATATTATTTAACTTGTGCCTTTAAAGGTGCATTATAATCCATCTCTCTGGAGCTGGAGTGTGTGGAAAGCACACCTTGGTGGCTCCATTCATAAGATTCTTTTCTGATAAGACTAAATTCGGAAGACAATATTTAACTCAGATTGGTGTGATCTGCTCCCTCCAACCTCTCCCGCCCCCCATCTCCACTCCACAGTATAGCAGGCAGCCTCTGAAAAAGGGAAGGCAGATATGATCTAGGTCAAAAACATATTGGGTGAAGAGAGAAATAAGCCAGGGAAAAAAAGACAGAGTTCTGTGAACTCAACTTATTATTCAAGAAGAAAAATCCCTAACAGATATATGTACTAAAAGAAGATGAAAAACCTGTCCTAAAACCCAAACCCAAAATAAATACATTCATAAAGATTAGTAAAATATATAGATCTTATTTTCTTGGAGATAGATATAGGTATAGATATAGTATGTGTGTGTGTTTGTATTTATATGTGTATATGTATATGTTCTCCAAGAAAACTCTTCCTAATTGGTTGGGAAAAAAAGCTTTCATTTTGTTTCAACATCCTGGGTTCCAACAAAGGCAGCAATAAATCCCCCTGGCAAATTTTCTACCAAGCTGCCAGATATTCTTGGAAATCTGCTTCCAACACACACACACACACACACACACACACACACACACACACACACCCTGTATGCACATGCATTCTTTTTTTTTTTATTGTTACTAAAAATT
>PITA01015158.1:0-51092 GCA_004023965.1 Spilogale gracilis | reverse complement strand
TTTTTTTTTTAAATTTTATTTATTTATTTGACAGAGAGAAACACAGCCAGAGAGGGAACACAAGCAGGCGGAGTGAGAGGGGGAGAAGCAGGCTTCCCGCCGAGCAGGGAGCCCGATGTGGGGCTCGATCCCGGTTCTCCGGGATCATAACCTGAGCCGAAGGCAGTCGCTTAACCGACTGAGCCACCCAGGCGCCCCTCCGTTCACGTTTCTTAAGAAAGGATCGCAGATATTGCCACAGCACACAGGCACAAAGCATCGGGGGGTTTCTTTTGGCATCAGTAGCCTGCTCTGTAACGCTCAGCATCTTGCTGATCTTACCAATATACAGGGCTACAGTCCTGAGGTCATCAGTCACTCCCAAGTCAGTTTCCAGAGTCAGAACCCTCAGTTCCTTTCCTGGCTCCTTCTCTTTACTCAAGTATTAAATGCTGGGAATTCCTCTGAGCTCTGTCCTAGGTTTTCTTTGTCTCTCTCTAAACAATATCCTCCAGTCCGTGGTTTCTGTTACAGTGTTTTTCAGATTTACATCTTAATCTACATTCTCTCTCCTGAGTTTTAGACTCATTATCAAACTCCTCATCAGACATCTTCACTTAAATGGTTTTTCAGACATTTTTTAACCAATTCAGTTGCCCCAACTGAATTGGTATCTCCTTTAGCCCCAAATCTCTGTCTCTTCCCGAGTTCTTTTTCTCAGAAAATGGCATGGCAGTCAACCCAGTTCCTCAGGCCAGAATCTCAGAAGATATCCCATAATTCTACCCTCCTTATCCAGTGCATTTAGTAACTGAGTACTTTAATTCTGCTTCTTAAATTTATCTTAAATCACTGCTCTCCTTTCCATCCCCAGTTCAGGCCACTATCATCTTTCCTACTCTGCAAATCTTTATCTTACTTGGCTCCTCACTTCCAGTTATCTGTTCTGCATCCTGCAACCACAAGAATCTGTTTAGTGTGTGCATTTAATTATTCCTTCCCCTGTCAGAAGCCCTTGGTGTGACATACAAAGTCTTGCATGGTACGACCTCTACCCATTTTGTAGCCTCATCGTGAGACCTTCTCCTTACTGTTGTGTATTTCAGGTTCAGGGGCTCTTGCGCATACTGTTTCATCTGCCTAAAATGTTTTTCTATTATTCCTGCCCCCACCCGTTTTAGATACACATTCATCCTTTAAGTCTTTCTTATCCTAAACATTATTTCCTTAGCCTTTTTCTTGGTACTCTCAATCTAGGTGAAGTCCACCTGTTACCGCTCCCTGGGCTTCTACACAGTCTGTTATGCTTAAATTAGTTATTCAGAGTCTGCTTTTGCTCTGTTGTTTAAGCTCTTAAAGGTAGTGACTGTATTGTGTTCACTGGCTTTCCATTTTTCCATTATCATGGGTGGATGGAAGAAAATCTTCCTATATTTGGTCTGGGTTTTCCCTAACCAAATTAATTTTCACATATCTACATTCCAACTCACCTGTCATTGCTGCTGGTCATAAAGATTTGCACCAGTCTTCCTACAATTAATTCTCCTGGCTTGGAATTCTTGACCCATGTTAGAACTTTGTTTTACAGACTTGGAGATTTCCTCTACATCCTGACCCTTCTAGATCATTTACGAAAATACTAACCGTACAGTCCTCTTCCAAAGTAATAGCCTCTTCCAAAGTAACAACCTGATTGTTTAGACTCAGAATTTCCAAAAATTGCCTGTTTATGTTCATCCTTCTTTTTTCTGTCTAAGCCACTTCTCTGTGACAAAGCAATATCCCCAGTCCCATGATGATTAATATTGATGATGAATATTTTCAGTAGCTTCCATATTGCATTTTTATTTTTATTCACTTGCACACCATTTTGCTTTGCCTTTGTTCTTGGGTTTTTTGTTTGTTTGTTGTCATTCTATTTTGTTACTACCCTTTCCTTTCTGTCTTTCCCTTTCCTTTTCCTTCATTTTACTCCTTGCCTTCTCATTGTTGACCACTGTGGGCATTGTCAGGCATACCTGGTGGTGGGAATCAAGGGGGAAAAAATACTAAATCCTACCATAGTTGATATTTGATGCTTGTGAGTATCAAAGAAAAGTGAGAAATTGTTTAAAATATATAAATAATAAGTGGTTTTATAGAACTTAGTAATCAGCTGAACAGATAATTCTGTTTCACAAAAAAATAAGCTTTGCTTCATGCACAGTTTCATTTAAAAGTCTCAGAATTTCTAAGGCTAATTATTTGGCAAATAAAAATTAGAGTAATTAGGCCACAGTGTATAAGCTGAAGAATGCTTGTAAAGTTGTAATAATAAAAATAAGTTATTTTTTTCTGCCTACATGCAGGAAAACCCAGTGTTAGAACATAGCCTTCTTCATCAATGACAAGATATCGTATACATGCAGTAGATAGAGTATAATGCTCACTTCACTCAGTAAGGCAGGGATCTGGAGGGTGGAGAAAACTGGCATAAAATACAGTCGTTATCAGCTGTCCTTTGAGTATTACACAGTTCTTTGTAACAATTTTTGTAGCTTATAATTTTAAAAATGTATTAAAACCATATTCTCCTTTGAGATGTTTTCCTAATAATTAGTTTTTATACCTGGTGCTACTTGTTTTATTTTAGATTATTGTCTTTTTCCTCTTGCCCTTTTTAAATTAGGGGGACTACAGGCCATTGCAGAATTATTGCAAGTGGACTGTGAAATGTATGGGCTAACTAATGACCACTACAGTATTACATTAAGACGGTATGCTGGAATGGCTTTGACAAACTTAACTTTTGGAGATGTAGCCAACAAGGTATGTTTTATAAGAAGATCCATTTCTTAAGATATCACTGGTATGGGTTGTTTCATACAACTGCTTTTCACTAATTTTCTTTTTTCACTGTCCTCATTAAACACTGATTTTAAAAAGAAAAACTAAACTCCACACAGCACTGCAGTTTTACTCATTAGGTTGTCTGATGCCTAAACAAAGGCAAAATATAAAACACAGTAGTGGGTTTATGCAATTGCTATCCCAGGAATGAGAGCAAAGGTCTAAAAATTCTGGTGAAAGATGTATTATATCGCTTCTGTGCAAAGAAGAGACCTTAAAACACTTTGCTTGTCATTTCAAATCACTCATTTTATTTTTCCAATTTACTAGGAGAGGAACAGATGACAAAAGACTTCCTTTCTGTAATCTGGTTCTGGGTCTTATATGGGTAAAATTTTAGGATGATTAAAAATGAGACAAAACTGGATTTGAAGTTTATTAGTCAAAAATAAAGCATAGCTTCAGGTTGCCTTATTGACCCTCTGTTCCATTTCTAATTTTACAGGCTACACTCTGCTCTATGAAAGGCTGCATGAGAGCACTTGTGGCCCAACTAAAATCTGAAAGTGAGGACTTACAGCAGGTACCAGTTAGAATTTCAAATGTTTTACTTGGACATTAGTAGGTTAATATCCTGATTTAAATTAATTTAAACTGTGGCTTAATATTTAGTGTCTCGTGTTTCAATTATGGTTACATTAAAACCAGAATAAAGGAAGATAATTATATTGTAGGAATTCCTTTTGGCACTGTATTAGCATTTAGGAGGAATTTCTTTTTTTTTTTTTTTTTAAGATTTTATTTATTTGACAGAGAGAAACACAGCCATAGAGGGAACACAAGCAAGGGGAGTGAGAGAGGGAGAAGCAGGAAGCAGGCCTCCCACCGAGCAGGGAGCCCGATGTGGGACTCAATCCCGGATCTCCGGGATCATGACCTGAGCCAAAGGCAGTCGCCCAACCAACTGAGCCACCCAGGCGCCCCGGGAGGAACTTCTTTATTAGTAGATTTCTAATTGCTTCCAGGCCTTTTGGCCAAGATCAAGTGTATTAGTGTATTTCTACTCTTACCACTAGCATTGAAAACAAAAGAACTATAAATTATTTTATATTCAAATTATTCTAAAATTAATTTCATTTGCAGGTTATTGCAAGTGTTTTGAGGAATTTGTCTTGGCGAGCAGATGTAAATAGTAAAAAGACATTGCGTGAAGTTGGAAGTGTGAAGGCCTTGATGGAATGTGCTCTGGAAGTTAAAAAGGTACCTTTGAAAACATTTAACATTCTAATTTGGATTCCATTTTTGGTTACCTTTCTACTTCCCTTTCCCATGCTTGAGGTTCCCTAATTTCTGACCTGCTTATCTCACTCACCAGTTCTTAGTCTTAGACCACTCCAAACTCACAAAGTATTAAGATGGAAAACATTGTACAAAGCAGGCTAGGTTAAGTCAGGGTTTTTCGGATTTGGCACTGTTGGCTTCTTGGACCAGATAATTGTCTTAAGGGACTGACCTGTGCTTTGTAGGGTGTTTAGCAGCATCTTCGGCATTTGCCCACTAGATACCAATACACTTCCTCTTAGTTCTGATCATTAAAACTGTCTCCAGTATTACACAAAGGGGCGAAGGGAGAAAATCACCCCCAGTGGAGAATCACTGTGTACGTGGGGTCATTGTTACCTCTGTGCTCTCCAGATTCCTCAGTGTTAATAGTCAGCATATTGAGAGGTGATCAGATCCAAGGGTAAGGAATGCCTCAAATAATAATTTGTTTATAAAAGGAAATATCACTAGTTAGCATATCTACTTCAGAAACTAAGCTAAATTTAAAAAGAAAAAAATAAACTTCAAATTTGGGAGGGACTAAGCAGGTCTTCTTAGCTAATTTTGGCTTCCTTTCACCCAGTCAGTCCTGCTAGATCTACATCCTGCATTTTTTCTTAAAAATTTCCTTTTTAGAGAAGGCAAAGAATTTTCAGTTTTTGTTTGTTTGTTTATGTATTTTTGTGAAATTATTTTATGCCAGAACCTCCAAGAAAATAGACTGAAAAATCATTAGAAACAAGAAAAGTATTCAACTAAAAAAACAGTTATAATGATAATATTCAAATATACATAGGATATGCACAAAAATACCTTTAAAACATTCTTGAATCAGCAGAACACTTGTATTTCTTGCAGGAAAGAAGATCTGTGAAAGGCCCATAGGCACTTGAAAAGATACTCAGCATCACTAGTTATGAGGGAAATGCAACTTAAAATTACAGTGAGATACCATTACCGTGTATTGGTTACAATGTAAAAGATTAACCAAGTGTTGTCAAGGGTGTTAAGGAGTTGGAATTCTCATGCACTGCTGGTTGGAATGTAAGATATCACTTTGAAGAACATTTGGCAGTGTTTTAAAGTTAAATATATACCAACCATCTGATCCAGTCATTCCAGTCCTAAGTACTTACCTAAGAGAAACAAAAACCTGTGTTTGCACGAAGTCTTAAACAAAGATAATGTCCATCCACAGGTGAATGGGTAAACAAATTATGGGTGTCCACAATGTAATACTATTTGGCTATTTTTTTTTAAAGATTTTATTTATTTGACAGAAACACAGCTAGAGAGGGAAATAAAGCAGGGGGAGTGAGAGAGGGAGAAGCAGGCTTCCTGCCAAACAGGGACCCCGATGCAGGGCTCGATCCCAGGATCATGACATGAGCTGAAGGCAGTTGCTTAACCAACTGAGCCACCCAGGCACCACCTACTATTTGGCTATTTTAAAAATGAACTACTGATGCATGCACTAATCTATGACAGAAGACAGATCAGTATTGCCTGGGGCTGAGAGTCGATTACAAGAGGCTACGAGAAAATTTGGGGAAATGGTATGTTTGTTATTTTGAATGTAGGATGGTTTCATGGGTATGCTCATACATCAGAAGTGATCATATTGCACATTTGAAATGTGTACAGTTCATTGTTCTCCAATTATACCTCAAAAAAATTATACCAAAACATTAGTGTCAATACTTTAAGACTCCTGAGCTAATCGAGTATGTATATTTTCAAAAAGATTTGATGTGTTTGTACTATGGGAACTTGTACTGTTGCTACGAGTTCATGACTTTATCTTTCAAGGACCTCAAAGCTCTTTTTTTTTTTAATTTATTTATTTTCAGTGTTCCAAGATTCATTGTTTATGCCCCACACCCCATGCAATACGTGCCCTCAGTACCCACCACCAGGCTCACCCAACCCCCAACCCCCTCACTTCCAAAACCCTCAGTTTGTTTCTGAG
The DNA here is from genome assembly GCA_004023965.1 of Spilogale gracilis. NCBI lineage: Eukaryota > Metazoa > Chordata > Mammalia > Carnivora > Mephitidae > Spilogale > Spilogale gracilis. The sequence continues at coordinate 44,992 of PITA01015158.1, read as the reverse complement.
TCCAAAGTCTCTTATGTTTCATTTCCCTCCCCGATTTACCCTAATTCCCATTTCCTTTCTTTGTCCTACTGAAGGACCTCAAAGATCTTTATACAAATAGTTGCTACAAACTGAGAAAGCTAAATTGTAAGACTCCTCTTACTGAGAAATGCGAAAGACTGTAATAAATCGGAAGACATACCCTGTTCTTATAAAGGAAGGATAGTATTTTACAGATCATCATCCATAAATTCATCTGTATTTTTTTATCCATAAATTTTTAATGTAAGCCCAGGTTTGGAAAAACTGGCTCAGTAGAAATTTATAATGTCCAATTCCGGTTTGGGCCTTCTTCTGGTTAACAATGTTAGAATTTACTTTTTTCCTCTTTTTCTACATTGAATGCAGTAGTCATTGTGAACATAAACTTTTTTAATTCATCATCTCTTCATTTTCAGCTTTACTACTAATGACCAGGAGAGTTAGAACTACCTTCCATATCCCCATGCATTGCCTCATTTTACCTTCATTGAGCAGATTCCTACTTTTCTACAGAGAACCTTTCCTTCCCCACACTCTGTGCCCCAAGCATTGCTGTTTACTCAAAACTGTTAGTGCCTGGGTGACTCAGTTGGTTAAGTATCTGCCTTTGGCTCAGGTCATGATCCCAGGGTTCTGGGATGGAGTCCCTCATGGTGGGGGGTGCCCCCTGCTCAGCGGGGGGGTCTGCTTCTCCATCAGCCCCTTCTCTCTATTTGTGATCTCTCTCTCTCTTTTATTCTCTCACTCTCAAAATCTTGGGGGGGGGGGGTAATAGTCCCTTACTCCTATCTTCTCTGTCTTCTCTACTTAGTGTAAAGATGGCTTTTTGTTTCAACTATCTCTATAAGAAACCCAGTGTTTTGAAAATTAGGAAAACAAACAAAAATCCCTTTCTTTTGCTTCTTATAACTCCTGCAGTGTTTCTCTTTTTCCTCTAGCAACCAAAACACTGAGCAAGTTACCGGCTGTGTTTCTTCACTGGCCATACCTTCTTTAGTTCCTTCTAATTTTACTTCTAACAAAATCTAGGTTTATAGTTAAATGGGGTTTTGTTTCTACCTGCACACCTATATTTGGTACTCTTGGATCACACACCTTATTGAAATTCTTTCTTTGCTTTTACCACCTATACTTATAACTTCTAATCATTTCTCCTCTAATTCTAACTATAAAGTTTCTTTGAAACAAAACCCTTTCCTCTACACGTAATCTCATATAAAGCAACTTCTGTTTTCCTGCCTTTATCTCTCACCTTGGATCTCTAGGCCATTTGTAGTTGAGCTCACTTAAAATACTTCTAAACTGTTGCTGTTTTCTCTGTTCCCAGGATATTTTGTCCCACCTTCACCTCAGTCACAGTGTAATAGAAATTGAGCTCTTAACCTTCTCACATCTTGATTGTTGAAAGCACTTCTTCCCTGCCTCCTGTTAAATAGTATTTGCTCCTAGATTCTCTTAATTTCCTGATGAAGAGAACACGGTGGCTAGCTATTTATTGGGTCAGGCCCAAACTGTTTGTCCTGACATTCAGCACCGCCTTTTACCCTCTCACCTGACCTAACATTGCTCCCCAGCATAGGCTTGGATCTCCTCTGTATCTTCTTTCTATTCTTCAGTCCTTTGCTGATTCCCTCTACCATACCAGGAGTACCTGTCTTCTCTCTGAAGGTAGAGGTCTTCTCCTCTTCAGAGCTGCTCTCCTCCATGAAATATTTTATTTATTTGATTAAATTCAGATAGCAGTAATCTTTTCTTTGTTCATGTACAGTTTTGCATATTTTTTCCCCTAAGTAAACTGTTAGCAGGTCTCAACTTGCCACATTGGTATCCTCTGGAGTGCCTCTAATTGTGATAGGCACAGAGTAGATTTTTAATTAATGTTTGTTCCTTAGTTGATTTTAGTAAGAAGAAAAACTGACATCAGGATTGTGGCAAGTTTTAATGAAATATACTTAATTATATACTCAGCATTTTGTTTTTGTAGCAATTACAATTTGCTATGATATTATATACCACGGAAGTTCTAGGTTTTGGAGTTACCTTGTTTCTTTGGGAGTTTTCAGAAATTGGAGTTTTTTTCTGTATGTTTACTTTTTAGTAAGTTATATTGTTACTTTTGAATCAACCACATATAAGTATATATATGTGCTTTTTATACAAACAGAATATTGTACATACTGCTCTGCAATTTGCTCTTTTTATTTAATAATATGTCTTAGACATCTGTCCATATAAGCATGTAGAGGGGTTTGGTGATGTGTTTTTTTTTTTTCTGGTTTTTATTACCATGCAAATGTTCTTTTCAGAATGCACATCAATTCCGTTTCATATTCTAATATGAGCTCTCCTAAGATATGTGTGTACACCTAAACACTTAGAACACAGTTAAAAAGGTCATTAATTTAGTATTGTGTTCTGCTTATGCTTTGGGGATTCACGTACTTAAGTTCCGGTTGGTATTTTATCAGTTTTTCTAATGGAGAGTGCCTATACTTTGCCCAAGGGATAAGCAGCAGGGGAGATAAGTAATAATAATTAACAACTTATTCAATAGAAGTAAATATAGAAATTGTAAGAGGCATATTCCAACTCTAATTAGATGGCACATGTTCTGTTTCTTAATAGGAATCAACCCTCAAAAGCGTATTGAGTGCCTTATGGAACTTGTCAGCACATTGCACTGAGAATAAAGCCGATATATGTGCTGTAGACGGTGCGCTTGCCTTTCTGGTTGGCACTCTCACTTACCGAAGCCAGACAAATACTTTAGCCATTATTGAAAGCGGAGGTGGGATATTACGGAACGTGTCCAGCTTGATAGCTACAAATGAGGACCACAGGTAAATGTATCATTTTATATTACATTTCAGTGAATTCATATAGAATTCATACCCTCAAAAAGACTCCATTATAAGCAGTGTTTTGTGTAATTGTGCAAGTGCTAAGCCAAATTAGGTTACAGTGAAAAGATAGATATTCCTAACTTAGTATATTTATTCTAATAAAAGTTTATAATATAAATATGTATAGAAGTAACAAATGATAATCAAGAGGTATAACCCATATGAAGGGGAAAAAAGTCACAAACTACAGAGAACAAAATACGACTGTATGGTAGTATGGCATAAGGGAATATAATATTTATAAAAAACAAAACCTGTGGATATGATCCAGAGAATCCAAGAATTCATTTTTTTTTATTAAGACGTATTTATTTATTTGAGAGAGCGAGCTGGTAACGGGTAGAGGGAGAGTCAAGCAGACTCCTTGCCACTCCAAGCCCAGCATGGGACTTGATCCCAGGACCATGAGATCATGACCTGAGTTGAAATAAAGAGTCAGACATTTAACTGAACCAAGACACCCAGACACCCTCAGTGGTTCACATTTTTTTAATGGTTTCTTATTATCAATAATCTTAATATTATTTAGCCAACAGCCATTCATCTAGGGCTATGAAACCTAAGAAAGTATCTCAGATATGTTTTCGTAACTTGGCTATGTGTTTTGTCTACAAAAATATGGGTATCTTGGGGTGCCTGTGTGGCTCATTTGGTTAAGCATCTGACTTGATTTCGGCTCAGTTCATCATCTCAGGATCATGAGGTTGAGTCCTTCATTGGGCTCCATGATGAGTGTGGTGCCTCCTTGGGATTCTGTCTTTCCCCCATCTCTCTATCCCTCCTCTCCTCCCTCCACTGTCAAAAAATATACACATGGGTATTTGCACAGCTTATTTATTTATTTTTTTTTATCCAGTATTGCTTTTCATTTTTAAAAACACCATGAGGTACTTTTAGTAACAGGACTTATAAATAATGTGAACATCTTCTCTTTAGGTTTTTGATGCACAAACAAGCCATATTATAGCCCTCTCTGCTGTACAAACTCAGTAGGCACTCAGGTGTCTGCCGGACTGCCTAGACTGCCATGACATTAACTGTCATGTTAAAGCTCATTGTACACCCTTGCTGATTAGTTTTAAAGCCCTCTAAAGCTGAATATGCTATCATTAAACTTAAGCTTACATTAAACAAGCTATCGATCTTTCACGTCCCAGAGTTCATTGTGCCCTCAACCCCTATCTTTATAGTTACCTTGAAATTTTTGAAACCTTTCATTAGAAGTAACAACTACACACACACTTTGACACAGCACACTTCTGAGAGGGATGGCATTATCACAAAATCAATCCAGAACCACAGTGGTTATTCTAAAAAGTCAGTTTGCCAGTCTAGGAGCTTACAGTATGCTCCCTGACTACATAAAGATCGATTGATCAATTTTTCTACCTTTTCCAAGATGTCTTGTAGTCAGCAGTGTGGAACCCATCCATAGATCAGGTTACCACAAAGTTCTTGTTCAGCATAAGATTCTAGAATATATTCATTGGGGAACTCAGTCACCATGTAAATAAAGCAAATGTTTCTGATCAGGAATTCTTTTAAAGAGAATGTGTGAGTGGGGATAGGGGTACAGGGAGAGAGAAAGACTCCTTGAGCAGATTCCTAACTGAGTGGGGAGCCTCACACAAGGCTCTAGATCATGACCTGAGCTGAAATCAAGAGTTGGATGCTCAACTTACTGGGCCACCCAGGTGCCTCAGGAAAATTTTTTTAAAAAGTTGTTGGGTCAGGGGCACCCAGGTTCAATCCATTAAGCATCTGCTTTTGCCTCAGGTCATGATCCCAGAGTCCTAGGAATGAGCCCCACAGCAGGCTCTCTGCTCTCTGGGGAGCCTGCTTTTCTCTCCCTCTGCCTGCTGCTCCCCCTGCTTGTGCTCTCTCTCTGCCAAATAAATAAATCTTTTTTAAAAAAGAAGAAGAAGCTATTGGGTCAGAATAGGAAATGCAGAACAGATTAAAGTTAACACTTTACTTCTTTTAGTCTGACTGAGTATTTTTAAATATTAAATGAAGTAGGAACAAAAGGAGATGTGAAATGCTTGAAATTGGTAGTATAATTTTGGGACAGTTTTATTATGCCTATTAATGAGTTTTAGTAGTTATCTTTAGATTTAAGTTTGTTTTCCAACCTTGTATTTGTTGCTATAATAAGGAGATTGTTACCTTAATTTTGGGATCTCTAATTTATTTCAGGCAAATCCTAAGAGAGAATAACTGCCTGCAAACCTTATTACAACACTTGAAATCTCACAGTTTGACAATAGTCAGTAATGCATGTGGAACCTTGTGGAATCTCTCAGCAAGAAATCCTAAAGACCAAGAAGCATTGTGGGACATGGGGGCAGTCAGCATGCTCAAGAACCTCATTCATTCAAAGCACAAAATGATTGCTATGGGAAGCGCTGCAGCTTTAAGGAATCTCATGGCAAATAGACCTGCAAAGTATAAGGATGCCAATATTATGTCTCCTGGTTCAAGCTTGCCATCTCTTCATGTAAGAAAACAAAAAGCCCTAGAAGCAGAATTAGATGCTCAGCATTTATCAGAAACTTTTGACAATATTGACAATTTAAGTCCCAAGGCATCTCATCGTAATAAGCAACGACACAAGCAAAATCTCTATAGTGACTATGTTTTTGACACCAATCGACATGATGAAAATAGGTCAGACAATTTTAATACTGGAAATATGACAGTCCTTTCACCATATTTAAATACTACAGTGTTGCCCAGCTCTTCTTCATCAAGAGGAAGTTTAGACAGTTCTCGTTCTGAAAAAGATAGAAGTTTGGAGAGAGAACGAGGAATTAGCCTAGGCAACTACCACCCGGCAACAGAAAATCCAGGCACTTCTTCAAAGCGAGGTTTGCAGATTTCCACCACGGCAGCCCAGATTGCCAAAGTCATGGAAGAAGTATCAGCCATTCACACCTCCCAGGAAGACAGAAGTTCTGGGTCTACCACTGAGTTACACTGTGGGACAGATGAGAGGAATGCACTAAGAAGAAGCTCTACTGCCCACACCCATGCAAACACTTACAACTTCAGTAAATCAGAAAGTTCAAATAGGACATGTCCTCTGCCTTATGCCAAATTGGAATATAAGAGATCGTCAAATGATAGTTTAAATAGTGTCAGTAGTAGTGATGGTTATGGTAAAAGAGGTCAGATGAAGCCTTCCGTTGAATCCTATTCTGAAGACGATGAAAGTAAATTTTGCAGCTATGGTCAATATCCAGCTGACCTAGCCCATAAAATACATAGTGCAAATCACATGGATGACAATGACGGAGAACTGGATACACCAATAAATTATAGTCTTAAGTATTCAGATGAGCAGTTGAACTCTGGAAGGCAAAGCCCTTCACAGAATGAAAGATGGGCAAGACCCAAACATATAATAGAAGATGAAATAAAGCAAAGTGAGCAGAGACAATCAAGAAGTCAAAGCACAACTTACCCAGTATATACCGAGAGCACTGATGATAAACACCTCAAGTTCCAACCACATTTTGGACAGCAGGAATGTGTTTCCCCATATAGGTCAAGAGGAGCCAGTGGTTCAGAAACAAATAGAGTAGGTTCTAATCATGGAATTAATCAAAATGTAAACCAGTCTTTGTGTCAGGAAGATGACTATGAAGATGATAAGCCAACCAACTATAGTGAACGTTACTCTGAGGAAGAGCAACATGAGGAAGAAGAAAGACCAACAAATTATAGCATAAAATACAATGAAGAAAAACATCATGTGGATCAGCCTATTGATTATAGTTTAAAATATGCCACAGACATTCCTCCTCCACAGAAACCAACATTTTCATTCTCAAAGAATTCATCGGGACAGAGCACTAAAACTGAACACATCTCTTCAAGCAGTGAGAATACATCCACACCTTCATCTAACACCAAGAGGCAGAATCAGCACCATCCAAGTTCAGGACAAAGCAGAAATGGTCAGACCCCAAAAGCCACCTCCTGCAAAGTTCCCTCTATCAACCAAGAAACAATACAGACTTATTGTGTAGAGGATACCCCAATTTGTTTTTCACGTTGCAGTTCATTATCATCTTTGTCATCAGCTGAAGATGAAATAGGATGTGATCAGGCAACACAGGAAACAGATTCTGCTAATACTCTACAGATAGCAGAAATCAAAGAAAACAGTGGGACTAGAACAACAGAAGATTCTGTGAGTGAAGTTCCAACAGTGTCACAGCACATTCGAACCAAATCCAGCAGACTTCAGGCTTCTGGTTTATCTGCAGAATCAACCAGGCACAAAACTGTTGAATTTTCTTCAGGGGCCAAGTCCCCATCAAAAAGTGGTGCCCAGACACCTAAAAGTCCACCAGAACACTATGTTCAGGAGACTCCACTCATGTTTAGCCGATGTACTTCAGTCAGTTCCCTCGATAGCTTTGAGAGTCGTTCGATTGCCAGCTCCGTTCAGAGTGAACCCTGCAGTGGAATGGTAAGTGGCATTATAAGCCCCAGTGACCTTCCAGATAGCCCTGGACAAACCATGCCACCAAGCAGAAGTAAGACCCCTCCCCCTCCTCCTCAGACAGTTCAAACTAAGCGAGAGGCGCCTAAAAACAAAGCCTCTACTACGGAAAAGAGGGAGAGTGGGCCTAAGCAAGCTGCTGTAAACGCTGCAGTACAGAGAGTCCAGGTTCTTCCAGATGCTGACACTCTGTTACATTTTGCCACAGAAAGTACTCCAGATGGATTTTCTTGTTCCTCTAGCCTGAGTGCTCTGAGCCTCGATGAGCCATTTATACAGAAAGATGTAGAATTAAGAATAATGCCTCCGGTTCAGGAAAATGACAATGGGAATGAAACTGAATCTGAGCAGCCTGAAGAAGCAAATGAAAACCAGGAAAAAGAGACAGAAAAACCTACTGACTCTGAAAAAGACCTGTTAGATGACTCAGATGATGATGATATTGAAATACTAGAAGAATGTATTATTTCTGCCATGCCAACAAAATCTTCACGCAAAGCCAAAAAACCAGCCCAGACTGCTTCAAAATTACCTCCACCTGTGGCAAGGAAACCAAGTCAACTCCCTGTGTACAAACTTCTTCCATCACAAAACAGGTTACAAGCGCAAAAGCATGTTAGTTTTACACCAGGAGATGATATGCCGCGGGTATATTGTGTAGAAGGGACACCTATAAACTTTTCCACAGCTACATCTTTAAGTGATCTAACAATAGAATCTCCCCCAAATGAGTTAGCTGCTGGAGAAGGGGTTAGAACAGGAGCACAGTCAAGTGAATTCGAAAAACGAGATACCATTCCTACAGAAGGCAGAAGTACAGATGAGGCTCAAAGAGGAAAAACCCCATCTGTAACTATACCTGAGCTGGATGACAGTAAAACAGAAGAAGGTGATATTCTTGCAGAATGCATTAATTCTGCTATGCCCAAAGGAAAAAGTCACAAGCCTTTCCGTGTGAAAAAGATAATGGACCAAGTCCAGCAAGCCTCTGTGTCATCATCTGGAACCAACAAAAATCAATTAGATGGTAAGAAAAAGAAACCTACTTCACCAGTAAAACCTATACCACAAAATACTGAGTATAGGACACGTGTAAGAAAAAATACAGACTCAAAAAATAATTTAAATGCTGAAAGAACTTTCTCAGACAACAAAGATTCAAAGAAGCAGAACTTGAAAAATAATTCCAAGGACTTCAATGATAAGCTACCAAACAATGAAGATCGAGTCCGAGGGAGTTTTACTTTTGATTCACCTCATCACTACACACCTATTGAAGGAACTCCATACTGTTTTTCACGAAATGATTCTTTGAGTTCTCTAGATTTTGATGATGATGATGTTGACCTTTCCAGGGAAAAGGCTGAATTAAGAAAGGGGAAAGAAAATAAGGAATCAGAAGATAAAGTTACCAGCCGCACAGAGCTAACTGCTAACCAGCAATCAGCTAATAAGACACAGACTGTTACAAAACATCCAGTAAATCGAGGTCAGTCTAAACCCTTGCTGCAGAAGCAGTCTACTTTTCCACAGTCATCCAAAGACATACCAGACAGAGGGGCAGCAACTGATGAAAAATTACAAAATTTTGCCATTGAAAATACTCCAGTGTGCTTTTCTCGAAACTCCTCTCTAAGTTCCCTTAGTGACATTGATCAAGAAAACAACAATAACAAAGAAAATGAATCTATCAAAGAGACAGAGCCCCCTAACTCACAAGGAGAACCAAGTAAACCTCAGGCATCAGGTTACGCTCCTAAATCATTTCACGTTGAAGATACCCCTGTTTGTTTCTCGAGAAACAGTTCTCTCAGTTCTCTTAGTATTGATTCTGAAGATGACCTATTGCAGGAATGTATAAGTTCTGCAATGCCAAAAAAGAAAAAGCCTTCAAGACTCAAGGGTGATAATGAAAAGCATAGCCCCAGAAATACAAGTGGCATATTAGCAGAAGATTTGACACTCGATTTGAAAGATATACAGAGACCAGATTCAGAACATGGTTTATCCCCAGATTCAGAAAATTTTGATTGGAAAGCTATTCAAGAAGGTGCAAATTCCATAGTAAGTAGTTTACATCAAGCTGCTGCTGCTGCCTGTTTATCTAGACAAGCTTCATCTGACTCAGATTCCATCCTTTCACTGAAATCAGGAATCTCTCTGGGATCACCATTTCATCTTACACCTGATCAAGAGGAAAAACCCTTTACAAGTAATAAGGGCCCACGAATTCTAAAACCTGGGGAGAAGAGTACATTGGAAACTAAAAAGATAGAGTCTGAACATAAAGGAATCAAAGGAGGGAAAAAAGTTTATAAAAGTTTAATTACTGGAAAAGTTCGATCTAATTCGGAGATTTCAAGTCAAATGAAACAGCCCCTTCCAGCAAACATACCTTCAATCTCTCGAGGCAGGACAATGATTCATATTCCAGGAGTTCGAAATAGCTCTTCAAGTACAAGTCCAGTTTCTAAGAAAGGCCCACCCCTTAAGACTCCAGCCTCCAAAAGCCCTAGCGAAGGTCAGACAGCCACCACTTCTCCTAGAGGAGCCAAGCCATCAGTGAAGTCAGAATTAAGCCCTGTAACCAGGCAGACACCCCAGCCAGCTGGGGCAAATAAAGGGCCTTCTAGATCAGGATCTAGAGATTCCACTCCTTCAAGACCTGCCCAACAACCACTAAGTAGACCTATGCAGTCTCCAGGACGAAACTCAATTTCTCCTGGTAGAAATGGAATAAGTCCTCCTAACAAATTATCTCAGTTGCCAAGGACTTCATCCCCTAGTACTGCTTCAACTAAGTCCTCAGGTTCTGGAAAGATGTCTTATACATCTCCAGGCAGACAGATGAGCCAACAGAACCTTACCAAACAAACGGGTTTATCCAAGAATGGCAGTAGTATCCCAAGAAGTGAGTCTGCCTCCAAAGGACTAAATCAGATGAATAATAGCAATGGATCCAATAAAAAGGTGGAACTTTCTAGAATGTCTTCAACTAAATCAAGTGGAAGTGAATCTGATAGGTCAGAGAGACCCGTATTAGTACGCCAGTCAACTTTCATCAAAGAAGCTCCAAGCCCAACCCTAAGGAGAAAATTGGAGGAGTCCGCTTCATTTGAATCTCTTTCTCCATCTTCTAGACCAGATTCTCCCACTAGGTCCCAGGCACAGACTCCAGTTTTAAGTCCTTCCCTTCCTGATATGTCTCTGTCCACACATTCGTCTGTTCAGTCTGGTGGATGGCGAAAACTCCCACCTAATCTCAGTCCCACCATAGAGTATAATGATGGAAGACCAGCAAAGCGCCATGATATAGCACGCTCCCATTCTGAAAGTCCTTCTAGACTTCCAATTAATAGGTCAGGAACCTGGAAACGTGAGCACAGCAAACATTCATCATCCCTTCCTCGAGTAAGCACTTGGAGAAGAACTGGAAGTTCATCCTCAATTCTCTCTGCTTCATCAGAATCCAGTGAAAAAGCAAAAAGTGAGGATGAAAAACATGTGAACTCAATTTCAGGAACGAAACAAAGTAAAGAAAACCAAGTATCCACAAAAGGAACATGGAGAAAAATAAAAGATAGTGAGATTTCTCCCACAAATAGTACCTCTCAGACCACTTCCTCAGGTGCTGCAAATGGTGCTGAATCAAAGACTCTAATTTATCAAATGGCACCTGCTGTTTCTAAAACAGAGGACGTTTGGGTGAGAATTGAAGACTGTCCCATTAACAACCCTCGATCTGGAAGATCTCCAACAGGAAATACTCCCCCTGTGATTGACACTGTTTCAGAAAAGGGAAATCCAAACGCTAAAGATGCAAAAGATAATCAGGGAAAACAAAATGTGAGTAATGGCAGTGCTCCCGTACGCACCATGGGTTTGGAAAACCGCCTGAACTCCTTTATTCAGGTAGATGCCCCAGACCAAAAGGGAACTGAGGCAAAACCGGGACAAAGTAATCCTGTCCCTGCATCAGAGACAAATGAAAGTTCTGTAGCTGAGCGTACACCATTCAGTTCTAGCAGCTCGAGCAAGCACAGTTCACCTAGTGGGACTGTGGCTGCCAGAGTGACTCCTTTTAATTACAATCCAAGCCCTAGGAAAAGCAGTGCAGATAGCACTTCAGCCCGGCCATCTCAGATCCCAACGCCAGTGAATAACAACACGAAGAAACGAGATTCAAAAACTGACAGTACAGAATCCAGTGGAGCTCAAAGTCCTAAGCGCCATTCTGGGTCTTACCTTGTGACATCTGTGTAAAAGAGCTAGAATGATGAAACTCAGAAAAATGTGTGTTAATTACAACTGCTATGTAGAAATTTTGTTTCAAATGAAACTTTAAAAGACTGAAAAATTGTGTAAATAGGATTGATTGTTAGAGAGTTTTTGTTCTGGAAGCCATATTTGATAGTAGACTTTGTCTTCACTGGTCATATTTTGGGAGGCACTCTTAATAGTTAGGAAGAAAATGGTAAAGCCAAGTATATTTGTACAGTATGTTTTACATGTATTTAAGTAGCATCCCATCCCATCATCCTTTAATTATTGCTTGTCTTAAAATAATGTACACCACAGATAGAGGATATGATATATTGCTGTTCTCAATCATTTCTAGATTATAAACTGACTAAACTTACATCAGGGAGAAATTGGTATTTATGCAAAAAACCATTCTGTTTTAGTCCTTGTGAGCCCATCTAACATCATAATTAATCATGTGGCTGTGAAATTCACAGTAATATGGTTCCCGATGAACAAGTTTACCCAGCCTGCTTTGCTTTACTGCATGAGTGAAACTGATGGTTCAATTTCAGAAGTAATGATTAACAGTTCTGTGGTCACATTATGTGCATATAGATAGCTATGGTGTAACAATTTACACTATTTTGTGCTCAAAACAAAAAAACAAAAAACAAAAAAACAAAAAATCTGTGTAACTGTAAAACATTGAATGAAACTATTTTACCTGAACTAGATTTTATCTGAAAGTAGGTAGAATTTTGCTATGCTGTAACTTGTTGTATATTCCGGTATTTGAGGTGAGATGGCTGCTCTTTTATTAATGAGACATGAGTCATGTCTCAACAGAAACTAAATGAACATTTCAGAATAAATTATTGCTGTATGTAAACTATTACTGAAATCGGTATTTGTTTGAAGGGTCTTATTTCACGTTTGTATTAATAATTTTCAAAAAGCCCTCTTTTAAAAGCTTATATAAATTTTTTCTTCAAATTCTATGCATTAAGAGTAAAATTCCTCTTACTGTAATAAAAACAATTAAAGCTAACTGTTGGCATTTAACCATTCCATACATTGGCACTTACCCATTCCCGAAACTTACTTTTCTTTAATGAGATTAGCTTAGCACTCCCAATGTTTAATATGTTTTCTTACTCCACTGGAGTTGATTTAAAACAAATTCATGTAATAGGAATGTGAACTACCTAACACAGGACTGGTCATTGAACATAATCGGCCCACATAGAATATTTCCTTTTTCTTAATAGAATTCTCTACTTGAAAAGAATTAATTGATTATTCTTGGGTGTAAGTCGTCTCTTCCAAGCCTGTCTTGGATTGTAACTGTCTTGTTCCTTCATCTGTCCTCTGTTGCTACTGGGTCCGGAATGAACAGCTTTTACCACCCTGTATGTTAGGGCAGAATTCCAGCAGCCAGTTGTAATCAGTTTTTGCCATGCTCAGAAAATGCAAATCACATGGAACTTCAAAGGTAGATTTAATACCATTAAGATATTCAAAAGACTATTTTTTAAAAACTCTGCCTGTTAAGGAATACTTTGTTTTTAGTGGTTAGAGTTGAGGGCTACATGTTTAAGTTCCCCCTTCCTCTCAGCACAGGAGATCCTCCTTGAAGGAAGGAAAGAAAGATAAACCGATACATGTATTAACAGGTAGTTTAATGTATCTTCCCAGAATTTGTCCTAAGTGATGAGAGGGTGAGAATGATAAATGCTTACTTATTGGTTTAATAAAGGAAACTTACTTTTAATGATAAAATTCATGTACTCTGTATTTGGGGAAGAGAAAAGATATTTAGATACGATGGGGTGATGGGAAAAGGGGTTGAGAAGGAGTAAACGCATGTGTTTGATGCCCTTGAAATCGTATGTGGTTATCTACCCCTTACCTGTATTTATCAATGCCAGTAAATACTCCAAATCCCACACTCTTTCCACTGTACCACTTTGCAAACACCTCAATTTACTGATCTTTGGAATATATCAACATTTTAAATTTTTATCATTTTATCTGAATGAAATCATTTGTGAATAGTAAGTTTATCTTTTTCTCAAAGGCTGCTTTCTCTAATAGGAATACGTGTGCATATAGGTCATATATCTCTTTTGGTCCTGATTTTCTATTTTTCTGAATTACTGCATGTCAGTTTTTATGAGCACCTCCAGGAACTTTTATGGAAAGAGATGGGATGTTAGTCAATTAGAATAAAACTGCCTTTTTCCAAGGAAGGGGGGGAAAAACACTATCAAGGCTGGAACTGAAAAAAGGGTGCCTTCCACACGCTAGAAAACTCAGGAATTACTGTAGGCAACACCTCCTGTGAGAAGGTCCAGTCAGTCCACATTGCCCATTGAGGAAAGTTGTTGTATGAGACTCCTCTGTTACAATACCTTTGAATTAGGAAAGGGGCAAATTTTAGTTCTACTTTTAGAAGATCACAGGGTGCTGCCATAACTGATAGGCCAGATAGTCCTAGTTTATGCTTGTTGAAAATGGTATACTGAGCCCAGTGTTGGGAATTAGTTGATACCTATTAAGAGAAGTAGTGCTCTGTCTAGCTCTAGACTGCAGCAAAGCAGTGGTTTTCCAACTAGACTGCATTTGGGTCACCAGAAGTGCTTATTAAGACGTAGCAGGGCAACACCCCAAAGTTTCTGATTCTGAGGAGGGCCCAAGAATTTGCAATCCTAACAGTTCTCAGGTGATGTTTGATGCTGCTGGTCTGAGAACCACACTTTCAGATTGGTTGTCCTAAGTTACAACGAAGCTCCTTGAGTGACTTCAGTTGTAGCTATTCCTCTCAACTGGACCTTTTAATCTGGCAAAGTATTCGAACAAATAAACTTTCCCCTACTTTAAGCATGAATGTTAAGCTATACAATCTGCTTTAACCCATCCATCTCCCAATAGTGGACAAATTTAGCAGACATGAATTCTAAGGACAATGACTTTTTGAAAGATTGGCTCATGTTCCCTTTGGAACAGAGTTTTTAAAAAGGCAAAGTTCAGCAAATCCCTAATTTGGATTTGCAATAAGATCAGAAAAGAATATCAGAAGATACCAAAAGAGACTAACAATTCTGTCCTCAGAATTATTGCAGATGAAAATGTGCCACACTTGCTAATATACAGTGGGAGCGATTAACAACTGTGGCCAATTGGTATTTGAAAATAAATTTTCCAATGACTTGGGTAGTAAAAAGAAAGTTAATGAGAGGAAAATAATGAAATGAAAGATAAGCCCAAATGGAACAAATAACACTATAAGTCAAAATATTTTTTCCATAAAATAGAGACCATGTTACCACAAGGTTAAGTGAAGATGAAGCTTTTGCTGAGGGTGGGACCCAGTTGCACTATATCTGAATTCATGTTATGTAGTTTCTTTGTATCTAAAATAGGAAAAAAACAGTGTTAGAGATGCAAAAAAGGAAATTGCCAAGAGGTGAAGAGTATGTGAGTAGTCAGATCATCAAAATTTACCAAATAATTTTTCAAAAAAGTCATGGTGGCTGAAATAAAGTATATAAATTATTTTTTAACTTCTAATTCTCTCATACTATGCTGACCTTAAAATACTATGTAGTGTTAAAAAGTATGGACTTCAACTCCTGTAAACACCAGGCCATTTTCCTGCCATTCTCTTAACTGTTCTGTGGTCTATGAAACTATATCGTATTCTGGTTTTTGTCAGGCCATTGATGCTTCTTTCAACCTGTATGTTCTATGTGTATTATATTGTTCTTGGTGCTAAATACATTTTCTTTCTCTGATATTAAGGATATTTCTTTCTCTACATTTGTGACTATTCACTTTCCTAAATTATGTTGTTACTTCTTTTTAATTAAAAATATTCAACATAGTGTATACTAGTGAAGGTGACCATTGACTATGATGCAGCATTAGTGAAAAAATAACCTTATTTGAACACTTAGCCCCACTGTTGGTCACTGAACCATGTACCTAGTCTTTCCCCCGACCATGGCTGTTTGCACCAGTGGTGGATACTTGACCTAAGAGAGACTCATCATCAACTAGCTAGTGACCAAAGACTTCCCTGGCTTGAGAGAGAGAAGAGCCAATCAACTTCAAAATAAAAGTCACAAAGGAAATTTCTGGTTGGTGATTGAATGCTGGAACTGAAAGATCTTGTACCATTAGGTGGAGTTAACTTGAAGTAACAGAAAACCATATTTAGACCTACCTTAGTTAAAAATAGAGAACACTGTCTTTCTTTTTTCTTTTTTTAAAGAGTTTATTTATTTGACAGAAACACAGCCAGAGAGGGAACACAAGCAAGGGGAATGAGAGAAGGAGAAGCAGGCTTTCTGCTGAGCAGTGAGCCCGATGTGGGACTCCGATCCCGGGTCTCCGGGATCATGACCTGAGCCGAAGGCAGTCACTTAACCAACTGAGCCACCCAGGCACCCCGAGAACACTGTCTTTAAACATCTGTGGGGAGGGAGGAATAGGCTGCATACCAAAAAAAAAATAGGTTGACATATCAGATTTCTCTGCAATACTAAATGCCAAAAAAGAAAAAGCAATGGAACAATGTGTACAGTATTTAGAAGGGAATAGAAATATTACTAAGAATTTTGAAACTAGCTAAACTAACATTTAATTTATCTGAAATAGTTCTATGGCACAGGATTCTTACAGCTGTTAACAAGACCTCTAAAGGATGAGATATTCGTTTGAAGAATATTAGGTAGCTCTCTGGATCTGTATGAGGGCCAGAAAAATCATTCTTGGAAGACAAAAAGCAGAAAGGATACCCAACCATCTTTGAGACTGCTTCAATAAAGATCTTACCCTTGCTTCCCCTAAAGGCCCGAACCATCTGACCCCATCCTTGGTATAAAATAAGATGACTTGTGGCACTTGCTTCCTCACGCTGCTCACGTCTGGACTGAAGTCTTGCTTGAGTGGACATGATTGGAAGAGGCTGTCCCATTCCTGTAGAGTCTGGGAAAGTTCAATTTTTGGTCTCCCCATTGAGGAAGCCAGATTCGTAAAACATGAACTCTCCAAATCCATGAGGAGTATTTTGGAAGCACTGGGCAACCAGAAACCATGATATATTTTACCATAATATTCCTGCTGCCCAAACAATTAAAATAAATGAAACAGTATTAAGGAAACAAAATTTGAGCAATAAAACTTCTAAAGCTGAATAAATATATTAGTTATGGTTAATCTGGTAATCTCAGTATGAATGTCTACTTAAAACTGAAAAGATGGAATGTTTAATAATTTTCATAATCTTATTCCAGATTACTCTAACCCAAATTGGGAGTTAAAAGGGGAGAGAAGATGTAAAAGTATGCTAAGTTTCTAGTTTTATGTAGATAGTGTCAATAGATACTATTTTACTTTTTAACTTAGAAGAATACAAATTCAAGTTTTTAGTTTAATGGTAACCCCAATGTTAAAAAATAAAATTTTTCACCTAAATCACTAGCCAAAGAGAACGATTCAGAATATTTGACCAAGATATCAAAGAAAGGGAGAAATGGAGAATTAGACACAAAGAAGCATGAAATGACAGTGTAATATCGTAGTAATAAATGGGTTAAACATATGTAATAAACTAATGACTCACAGATTGGAGTTAAGTAAAAAAAAAGTCCTCTAACGTTATGCCATTAATAAAAGACACACTTAATCAAGAATGGATAAAACTAAAAGTACAACCACGCTTGCACAAAGCAAATGCAAAGAAAGTAGTTAAGGCAAATTTATGTCAGTATAACTCTGGATACAAGGCATCAAACATAATGAAAACAGGGATGCCTGGGTGGCTCAGTCGGTTAAGCATTTGCCTTCACCTCAGGTCATGATCCCAGGGTCCTGAGATTGAGCCCCACATTGGGCTCCTTGCTCAGCAGGGAGCCTGCCTCTCCCTCTGCCTTCTGCTTTCCCTGCTTGTACTCTCTCCCTCTGATAATTAAATAATAAAAAATAAATCTTTTTTAAAAATAATGAAAAAGGAGTTAACATTTATGACTTTCTTTAAATTTCAAATGATTAACATCAAATGTATGAACAAAGTTACAAAATAGTAACAAAAACCATGGAACAAGTAAGATGGTATTTTGACAAGTCAATGGGTCCTTTCAATCAGAGATGGACACATGACTTAGTCTTTACAGAACAAAAAGAACTGTTTTTATTTTAAACTACAACTTTCAGACAGGGTGGATTTTGTTAAAAGAAGGTCCTCAGAGGTCCTTTTCTTGAGCTGAGGGCCTTGATGGTTTGGGGATCTGTAAATCCAGGCCTGGAATTTAGGTGGGAGGAGGGTTAGAGAAAATTTCACAGATTTGTTTAGAGGTAAGAACTTGGGATTCTTGCGGTACTCAGGCAATTGGGGGGGGGGGCTGAGAAGTAGAGATAGGGGAGTACAAGAAGAATGAGGAGGCAGGAAAATGAGAAGTCAGGGTCCTATGAAAACCCTGGTGTGGTGGTGCAGCAGCTAAAATAATTTTAGAAACTCACTATTTCAGGTGGAACCCTAAGTTCTTTGCAAATTCTCTGTTCCAGTATTAATGTACTCACTTGTTATTTTCAGAATCTTTTCTTAACAATTGCAATTAGCTTCACCATCACATTATCAATAATTATTTGAATTTAAATATCAATTAGATGTAAGTGTTCACCACAGTTTCCTCTATGTTATATGCCTTGCACTTTCTTCAGTTCAATTATGTTAATATAATTTGGCTTGACTGAACTATGTTCTTAGTTATTTTTTTCTAGAAAAGCTAAGTTGGGGATATATTTTCTAAACCCTAGCTTGTTTAAAACTGTTTTCTTGGGGGGCGCCTGGGTGCCTCAGTGGGTTAAAGTTTCTGCCTTCGGCTCAGGTCATGATCTCAGGGTCCTGGGATCGAGGCCCACATCGGGCTGTCTGCTCAGCAGGGAGCCTGCTTCCTCCTCTCTCTCTGCCTGCCTCTCTGCCTACTTGTGATCTCTCTCTCTGTCAAATAAATAAAATCTTTTTTAAAAACCTGTTTTATTGGGGCACTTGGGTGGCTCAGTCAGTTAAGCATCTACCTTCAGTTCAGGTCATGATCTCGGGATCCTGGGATCGAGGCAGAGTTAGACTCCCTGCTCAGTGAGGAGCCTGCTAGTCCTTCTACCCTTCCACCTGCTCATGTGCACGAGCTCTCTCTCTCATAAATAAAATCTTTTAAAAATTTTGTTTTCTTTTGTCATCACATAAAGGATAATTTGGGTCACAACTTTGGTCACAATTCTTTTTCCTCAGAAAATTTCTATTGTTTACTAAGAAGTTCAACCATCAATCTAGTAGTTTTGTTTCCATTTTATATAACTTTAAATTCCTATTTTGGTGTTTGTAGGGTTTTGTTTTTATCCTTGAAATAAATTATACTGGCACAAGTCCAGTTGTGTGTCTTTTTTCCACAAATCTGTCTTTTCATATTGAATCTTTTTTATCTTGAGTCTTCAGTAAATGTTCTCATGTTATCTCTCTTCTTACTGCTGCTCCAGAATCACTTCCTTTCTCTCACTTTGCAGGAGCAGAAATCAAGCCATAGTACTGTTAGACCATAAATTTCAGATCAATAATCTACCAAATTGGTCCTCTCCATCAGAGATCAGTCAGAATCTTGGTGGTGCCTATGTGGGGACTGTACTGTCCATTCCTGGTGTCTAGATATTGCACTATGTTCCTCTAGAAATGGAAAGAGCATCTATCTTACACTTTGGTATCAACGTTTTCCCATAAGAGTGCCAAAGCAGTACTGCTTGTGTTCAAATGCTTTAAAGGATTTTTAATGAAACAGTTGCATTAAAACAGATTTTACTTATAGTCTACTCTCCCATCCGAAGATAAAGGTACAAATCCAACAGATTGGATACGGTATGTAGACAAATCTTGCTCATAAACGCCATGTTGTGCTCTGTATTTCCCCCCTGGACAGTGAAAGCTCTGTCATTAGGTCAGTTTGGCGTACTTAACTTTTAGTTATCCTAAATTCTGTCTTCTGGGGTGCCTGGGTGACTCAATTGGTTAAGCGTCTAACTCTTGATTTCAGCTCAGCTCTTGATTTCAGGGTTGTGAGTTCAAGCCCTGCATTGGGATCAGTGCTGGGCATGGAGAGAGAGAGGGAGAGAGAGAGAGAGGAAAGAAAGAGAATAAAAGAAAAAAGAAGAGGAAGGAATGAAAGAGAAAGGAAGGAGGGAGGGAGAAAAGAGAGAGAAAGGGAGAAAGGGAGGGAGAGAGAGAAAGGGAGAAAAAGAAAAAGGAGAGAAGAAAAGGAAGAGGGAGGGGGAAGGAAAGAAGGAAGGAAGAAAGGAAGAAAAAAGAAAAAGAAGAAAGGAAAAGAAAATTTGACCCCTGACATTACGGTAGATAATATTTTCAAAGATGGCATGGTATCTGCTATTCCATATGCTTTTTTTCCAATATGAGTCTGTTACTGAGCTGGCCCTGTGACTGATTTGACCAACAAAATATAGAGGAAGTTACAAGACCAGGCATTCAAAAGCCCTCACAGCTTCTACTGTATGATCTGCAGGAAGCCAGCCACCATGTAAGAAGTCCTGAAACTACCATGCTTTGAAGAAGTTGCTAAAGAGAAAGCTATTCTGACACTTGGTAAAATGGTAAGGAAGATTTCATTCAAGACTATTGCAATAATAACTCAACTCCAAATGCAGCAAAGATAGCTCGAGATTTATAACCAAAGAAGAGAATGAGGGCATCCGTAGAAAGAAAATTACTAAGGGTAAATTCTTGTTGCAGACAGACCAAGGACCCTATGAGAGATAGGGAATGAGGAATTTGATCAGATATTGAGGGTGATCAGATAACAAGGGTAAGGGGGACGACACTCACCACACTTACTGTGATGGTTAATCTTCTGTGTAAAATTAACCGGGCTAAAGGATGCCCAGATGGCATTAAAATGTTTCAGGGTGTGTCTGTGAATGTGTTTCTAGAAGAGATTAGCATTTAATCAGAAGGCTGAGTAACAAATACCTGCCTTCACCAATATGGTCAGGCATCATCTAATCTATTGAGAGTCCGAATAGAACAAAAAGGTGAAGGAAGGGCAAATTTTCTCTCTTTTCTGCACTGGGATCTCCCTCTCCTAGCCTCCAATATCTGATCTCCTGGTTCTCAGGTATCTTAACTCTGGGGCTTAAACCATCAGCTCTCCTGGTTCTGAGACTTTTGGACTCTGATTGATTTATACCAATAGCTTTCTTGGTTCTCCAGTTTTCAGATAGCATATTGTGGCATATCACAGCCCCCATTATGGTGTGAGCCAATTCCTATAATAATCTCATATATCTATATAAATCTCACAATTCTGCCCCTCTGGAGAACCCTAACAAATACACCTAATGTAGCAGGATTCTTGCTAAAATTGGGCTAACATGAAGAAGATAGAGCAGGGACTATTACATATATTAAACCTCAGACTACCTTGTTCATGCCCCACTTTTTCAATTTGTATATGTAAAATGTTTATTTTCTGAAAAGAAGTATTTGAGTTTTTATGATGAAGCTAAGGTATAAAAGCAAAATCCTAAAGCAGGCAAACTAGGTATTTTAAAACTTGGTTTCATTTCATCCCTGTTCTGTTTTGTTGGTCACACATGAAACTCTTTTTACAGGAAATCATGTATATTTTAAAAAAGAAGACTTACCTATTTACATCAGCACCAAACTAATCTGGTACTACGGAACTACAAGGATAACTGAGAGATGGGGATTGAAGGGATGGAGAAAAGTCAGGGGCTTCCTGACGGAGCAGCTGGGTATCTATGCTCAGCCACCATTAACCTGCCTTGGCAAATTACCTAACTTCAGTGAGACTCAAGCTTTTGGTAGGGGTTAAGGTGGGGGGCGAGATTTTTGCTTAAGTTTGATTTTTCTTCATCTGTAATAGAAAACACCTTACCTTACCTTGCCCGGTTTTACGAAAAGTGCCTTTGTTGGTGTGGAATAGGCAGCCGCTACTAAAATAGGATTGAAGGTTTGTTCTGTTGAAGAACAGAAATGCTGAAATCGTGTTTGCAATTAACCTGAGGTATGCAAAAAATGACTTATATAGTAAGTGTTCTTAAGTTTAAAAAGGTATATCGTTAAATTTATAACATTAATACAGCTCGCTGAAACAGCACCAGTAATTTTTCTTGTTTCATCACTATAAAATCCGTATTTGCCAAGTTGAAAGCAAGCTGTGGGGCCCAGGAGCAGATAAAGGTTAAACATAAAAGGCATCTCCTTGCCTGCTCGATCTGCGCAGACAGATCACTCACTAGCGGTGCACAGCCTTCGCCCAAGCTGAGGGTAGCTAACACCATTCAATCTCAGCGTGCCACTGGACGTAAAGGACCCTAAAAATGTTTCCGCGACAGCATAAGCTCTTAAATCTCCCGGTTTTGACAAGATTTGAGAAGAAATTTGACGCTTTCGTGGATCCTCTCGCGAGAGGAGAGGTTCTAATGCCACGTCAGAAACTAGAGACACTAGCGCCTAGCGACAAATGCCGGAACAACTATCGGTGAAAAGCCACAGACGCAGAGGCTCGTCGGTGGGCGGGACTTCCGCCGGAAATCGGCGTGGTCCGGGAAATCTCAGAGATCCGGCCGGTCTTTGCGCAGGAGGTCGTGGGTGGGCTCTCTGGGTGGAGATGGCCTGTGCTGCCGCACGGTCCCCGGCGGACCAGGACAGGTGGGTGCCGAGAAAGTGTGCTCCTCCGCCCTTCCCATCCCCGAAAAAGGCTGGCGGGTGGAGCTTGTCTTCCGCTCCAGGCTGCGGGCCTCGTCCCAGGTGCTGGTTCCTCCGGGAGGCCAGCCGCGCCAGGCTCTTCGTAGTATCCCCGAAATTCGCACCCTAGGTAGTTCAGTACCTGCCTGCGCCGGAGACAAAAGACTTTGGGTGCTACGTGGACAGGATATTGGGTAACAGACTCACAAAATGAGAAGCGTGTTCTTTTCATTCTTACGTTCAGAAAGGCACGTTTGGGTTTTTCAGAGTCTTCTAATGCCTCTGCTGGTGTGGTTTCTGTTTGAGAGCAGGCCCGAGCCTCAGGAACGTTTGATAGCCTGCTATAACTTAACGGTAAAGGCATTGTTTTGGTTTGGTTTGAAATCTTCTCTAACAGGTGATTTTTTTCCTATGTGAGGTAGTAAACTAACGTTTGCTTTTTAAGTTAAGCAAAAGGAAGGCAATTTAAAGAAAAAATATAAGCAAATAATAGGCATGCTGGCAATCCTGATGATGATGAAAGAATGAATGAAATTTTGGAACTACTGCTCTAGTGATATTAGCTGTGCTTCCTTCTGTGGCAGGTTCATTTGTATCTACCCTGCTTATTTAAATAACAAGAAGACCATTGCGGAGGGGAGGCGAATCCCCATAAGTAAGGTAAGTGGACTGGCACCTCTGTCCTTGAGAGTTGGGGGAAGTTGAAATTGTTAGGGCTGCAAGGGCTTCTTTAACCATACTGTATTGTTTGGAGTCTGAGGTGAACAGCATCCAAGAATTGGGGTGCTTTTCTTAACAATGCTGAAACCAGAAAAGCACCAATACATGGCTAGGGGAGTTTTTTAAATGGTTCTTCATGAGCCGTGCTTGAAAGAAGTTGGGTGGGGGTAGGGTTTGCGTCTTGTTTTTTTTTAAGCCAAGATTATGACAGCCTTGCTCTTAATAAAGGAAATCAAACTGGCATTATGCAGAATTATCTATTTTTTTTAAGATTTTATTTATTTGACAGAGAGAAAAACAGCCAGAGAGGGAACACAAGCAGGGGGAGTGAGAGAGGGAGAAGCAGGCTTCCCGCCGAGCAGGGCACCCAATGTGGGGCTCGATCCGGAATCTCCGGGATCATGACCTGAGCCGAAGGCAGTTGCTTAACCAACTGAGCCACCCAGGCGCCCTATGCAGAATTATCTAGAATGCAGTTGAGTTATTAAACAAGACTTGCAGAGAATTTTTTTTTTTTAAGATTTATTTATCTGAGAGTAAAGAGAGGTTGGAAAGGAGGGAGGGTGGGAGAGAGAATCTCAAGCAGACTCCCTGTTGAGCAGCTGGATCCCACCACCCGGAGATGATGAGCTGAGCTCAATAAAGAGTCTGATGCTTGGGCACCTGAATGAATGGTGGTTAATGTCCTGGCATGGAGTCCCCCGTGGGGCTCCTTGCTCTGTGGGGAGCTGCTTCACCCTCTACCTCTGCCCCCCCCTCAATATGTCTCTCATGAATAAATAAAATCTTAAAAAAAGGAAAAGAGTTTGACACTTAACAGACTGAACCACCCAGGTGCCCCAAGAGTTGCAGAGAATTTAGATGTGTTGAGTTTTTGTTTTGTGTCCTTTTTTTTTGAGGGATAAAGTTTAAAATTAATATTTCTAAAAAAGTAGGGTGTTTGTAAAAATATGATTTCTCCCTTGTACTGTTTTAATGGGAAAATTCAAGTTCTCATTTGGTCTGGTGGCTTGTTTGGAAAGTGCCTAATGCCAAGTGAAGGGTCTTTGTAGCTTTTTATTTTCAATATTCATGTCATGTTCTGTTTTTTAAGGGTTATTTATATTATTTTGTAATCTAAAAACAGTTTCAAGGTAACTTGGCCTGAAGCAGTGCATTATTTTTGTGTTCCATTTTGCTGTTTAAATATGTCTAAAGGAAAGTGTGCTCTGCTGCCCCGGGGTGAAAGAGACTACCAAAGCACTGATTCAGGAAAATGCCTGACATCAAGCCACTGTGGCAGAGGCCTCTGGTAGCAAGCTCTCACATAATTTGGAGAATAATTGAATTGTGTTTAACTTTATTTGTGTACAGCACACACACAGAAATATACATAAGTCTTAAGTGTAGATCTTGATTAACTTTTACAAACAATACACATGGGTAACCAAGCACCCACATTAAAAAAAGAAAGCATGATCAGCATCCAGGAAGATTCCTTTGTCTCCTCACAGTCACTTCCCTCACTGCATATACTCACATACAAGTATAACCATATCCTGACTGCCAACGCAATAGATTACTTTTGCTTGTTTTGAAACTTTATTTAAAAGATGTTATGGGGCACCTGGATGGCTCAGTTGTTAAAGGTCTGCCTTCAGCTCAGGTCATGGTCCTGGAGTCCTGGGATCAAGCCCGGCATTGGGCTCCCTGCTTGGTGGGAAGCCTGCTTCTCCCTCTCTCAGTTCCCCTGCCTGTGTTCCCTCTCTGCCTGTGTTTCTCTCTGTCAAATAAATAAATAAAAGCTTAAAAAAAAAAAGATGTTATACACTCTGTACTTTTGTATCTGTCTTTTTTTCACTGAACTCTAAGCTTAAATTTATTCACATTTGTTAGTGAAGTTTGTTGATTCTCATTGCTCTGTAGCAGGGTCTCAACAGCAGCACCATTGACATTTTGAGCCAGATAATTTTGAATCAGATAATTCTTTGTTATTAGGGGTGGTCTGTGCAGTTTACATTGTTTTAGCAGCATCTTTAGCCTCTACCCATGAGTTGCCAGTACCTTGCCTGACTACTCTGACAATTAGAAATGTCTCCTAGCATTGCTAAATGTCAGGGGCAGCATTGCCTTGCTGAAAACCACTGCTCTGTAGTACTGAATTGTATAAATATATCACAGTCCATCCTACCACTGATGGATAATTGGGTTGTTTCTAGTTTGAGGCTATTATGCATACTATTGCTCTCAGCATTCTTGAGTTTGTCTTCTAGGAAACATTTTTGCATTGTTCTTGGATATGCACTTAGAAGGGGAATGCAGAGCTGTAAAGAATGCATATGTTTAGCTTTAGTAGATACTACCAAACAATTTTCTAAAGTGGTTGTAGCTATAATAGTTGTTTAACCTAATATTATTCATTGAGCACCTATTATGTTCCCAGCATGATTCCAGAGACTTGGGAATATACTGATTAGCAGAACAGTCCCTGCCTTTGTGAAGTGTATGTTATGTTGGAAGGGAGATGGACACACAAGTATAAACCAGTGTTATTCCTGTACTTTTAAAAACTACAGTGGAAATGACCATACCTAGTGAAAAAGGAAATCTAAGGTTTTGATAACTGTTGTGATCCTCACCTTTGAAATGATTTACACAACAATATAGCAGTATCTGCTTAAGGTAAGCTGTTTAGCGTTTTTGTTTTTAACTGTTCAGGCTGTTGAAAATCCTACAGCTACTGAGATTCAAGATGTGTGCTCAGCGGTTGGACTTAATGTATTCCTTGAGGTAAGAGGTGGTTCTTTCTTCACTATTTTTCCTATTCAGTCTCATTGATGTAACAGCTATTTAAAGCCTGGTTTATTTTATTTTATTTTTTTATGTTAGAAAAATAAAATGTACTCTAGAGAGTGGAATCGTGATGTTCAGTACAGGGGCAGAGTCCGGGTCCAGCTCAAACAAGAAGATGGCAGCCTCTGTCTCGTGCAGTTCCCATCACGTAAGCTTTTTTTAAAAAATGAATGAGTAAAGTTTGGCAACAGATTATTCCTCTACTCTGCAAAAAAGGTTCCAAAACTGACCCCTTTGAAAGGTTTAAATCATAATTTGCATTCTGCAGGTGAATTTAGGAAAGGTTATTGCTGAGGGAGAGGAAAACAGTGGTTCTCTCTTAAGGACCTCTGAGAATGTGATGAAACCTAATTGTTTCTCAAAAAAATTTGTTCTGTGGACTTTTATAAGCCTCTGGAAGTCCATCATTATTCCCAGGTTGAGAGTGTAGAATTAGGACACCTGGGTGGCTTAGTGGGTTAAAGCCTCTGCTTTCCACTTAGGTCATGATCTCAGGGTCCTGGGATCGAGGCCCGCATCGGCTTGCTTCCTCCTCTCTCTCTCTCTCTCTCTCTCTCTCTGTCTGCTTCTCTGCCTACTTGTGATCTCTCTCTCTGTCAAATAAATAAATCTTTAAAAAAAAATGTAGAATTATCAAGTGGTTGGATGTTAATTGCCATTTCAGCCCAGTGTGGACTCAATCCCAGAGGCCTGTGAGGTCTATTAATAATTTCTGTCATCAATCTAAAAGCCATACTGAGTGAAAACAGCAAAAGAAATGCATAGTGTGGTACCACTTTGGTACATTTAAATACAAAACGTTACTGTTTATTGATGTACATGTAATATTGTTTATTGACATTTACATATATAAATTTTTTTAATAGACTGGAGGAAAACCCCAGTCTTAAAATAGTAGGTACCCTAATGAATGAGTGGGGAGTAGGGAGATAGGAATGATGCTCAGAGAAGACTAGCATTATTTCTAGTGTTTTATTTCTTAAAAAAAACAACACTAACCAAATAATCAGTATTCCAGAATAATTAATTCTGGATTTGGGGAAGATGAACTTTTTTTGCACATGATTTTTTTCTGAATTCTTTATTTCTAAAGTCTGTAATTTTTTAAATGCAGCTGTTGTTACTGTGACAAGAAAAAAAAATAACAGCACCCCAAGCTGATGACTAAATGGTATTTATTTATTTGTCAGAAAAAGAGAGAGAAAGAGAGCGCAAGCAGGGTAATTGGCAGGCAGAGGGAGAAGCCGGCTCCCTGCTGAGCAAGGTGGCATGCTGGGTGTGTGTGTGTGATGATCCCAGGACCCTGGGATCATGACCTGAGCTGAAGGCAGACACTCAACCAATAGCCACCCAGGTGTCCCCTAAATCATTTTTAGTTTAAATTAAAATATATTGTTTTTTTCTTTTTTTTTTTTAAGATTTTTTTTATTATGTCAGCTAAAGAGAGCATAAGAAAGGGCACAAAGGGAGAAGGAGGCTCCCTGCTGAGCAAGGAGCCCAGTGTGGTTTCAATCCCAGAACACTGGGATCACGACCCATGCTGAAGGCTGACTTAACTGGCTGAGTCACCCATGTGTCCCTAGATTGGTTTTTATATGCTAAAACCTTTCCAGGTTGGTAGGTAATTCTAGAAACAAAATTTTTGACTCTGGAACAGGTAGTATATTACAGTGTATTTCTTTATATATATATATATATATATTTAATTTATTTATTTGACAGAGAGAAACACAGCTAGAGAGGGAACACAAGCAGAGGGAGTGAGAGAGGGAGAAGCAGGCTTTCCGCCGAGCAGGGAGCCTGATGCGGGGCTCGATCCCGGGTCTCTGGGATCATGACCTAAGCTGAAGGCAGTCGCCCAACCAACTGAGCCACCCAGGCGCCCCTACAGTGTATTTCTTTGACATCTTCCTTTACTATCTCTTAAAAGACAGGGAAACCTGGGTGGCTCAGTTGGTTAAGCATCATCTTTGGCTCAGGTATAGTGATCCCAGGATTCTGTGATCAGGCCTTGTCTCAGGCTTCCTGGTTAGGGGGTGTCTGCTTCTCTCTCTCTCCCTCACCGCCTCTCCTCTACTTAATGCTAGCTTTCACTCCCTCACTGTCTCTCTCAAATAAGTAAAATCTCAAAAAAGTAAAAAAAAAAAAAAAAAAAAAAAAATCAAGCGACAAAAAGGTTTTGACCAGTAAATAAAATGTAAGTAAAAATTACAGTTGAGGGCGCCTGGGTGGCTCAGTAGGTTAAGCCTTTGTCTTCTGCTCAGGTCATGATCTCACGGTCCTCGGATCGAGGCCCACATCGGACTCTGCTCAGCGGGGAGCCTGCTTCCTCCTCTCTCTCTCTGCCTGCCTCTCTGCCTACTTGTGATCTCTCTGTCAAATAAATAAATAAAATCCATATCTTAAAAAAAAAAAATTACAGTTGAAACTGCTCCCAGTTTCCAATAAGAAAAAAGAAAGTAAAAAGGGAAAAACTGAGGGGCTCCGTGTGTTGAAAGAAGGTACTAGATCCAGAGGAGGTAGTTGGTGCACAGAGAGAGTTCCTATACACATTAAATCATCTGGGCATCTGAGTTAACATATCTTGTAGCTTGATAGCATTGGTTTTTTTGTTACAAGATTGAGTGGCCCTCTGTTTCTTTAGCTTAAGGTACAGTGATATCCTGACTCTGTTTCGAGTTGTTGTATTTAGACTTACTCTTCTTTAATCTTCAAGTCAATTATTAGAACCAGGACCAAAATTTCTGTTTCAAATAAAGTATTATAAGTTTTAATTTTGTTCAGTTAAATTTTTCAGTATTATTGTTAGTGCATTTTCTCCAGGAAAGCTTCCACTTGAGCAAGTTGTGTCTTCATAGCCTTTTTTTTTTTTTTCTAATCCTTGTCATTTTCCTGATGTGATTTTCAAGTTAATGAGCATGTATGTCTTATTCTTTAGATTATACACTAAGCCTAACTTCTTGTTCCTAGGTAAGTCAGTAATGTTGTATGTAGCAGAAATGATACCTAAACTAAAAACAAGGACACAAAAAACAGGAGGAGGTGACCAAAGTCTTCAGCAAGGAGAGGGAAGTAAAAAAGGGAAAGGAAAGAAGAAGAAATGACCAGATTTAAGAGTCAAGTCTGTGGTACTACTGTGAGAGACAGTGAATGAAAGCTTCTAATTTATATCTAAGAGAAACAGAAGCTTTTTATTTGCATCATTTAACCAAACTATGGACAATCTCTGCCTCCCAGCTTCAACATCAGAGTTGACAATGAAATAAATTTACATCAGAAGTTTGCATCTAGCTCTTATGCAGTATAAAAGAAATTTTTTTTGCCTTTCAACACAGAGTTTTTGTGAAAGAAAGAAGAATATTTTTAAATGGACGATGGACTCTGCCATAAGTTACTTGAAATCCTGTATCTGTCCTGTGTGTAAACATGTTTCAGATAAATGAGTTTAATTAAAGATTTGAAACACAATTTCTTCAGCTTTTAAGTTAATGAAATAAAATTTTAAACTGACTTGTGGCTTTTGCTGTTTGGCTTATGAACCAAATGCTAGTAGAGGAGATAATTGAAGTGAATAAAATGGGTAGTGGAAGCTTAGTGTGAGCTTAAAACTAGAAGAAAATGGTTAAATCCTCTTGGATGTCTATAGATGTTTTTATTTTAATCAATTATTATAACTGAATGTTCAGTTACTAGTTTTTTGATGCATGGAAATCCTGGACTTTAAACTTTAGATTTGCTTATTTTGTAGGCTTAAGAACATTAATTGGAGTTTTAAAATTACCCAGGCTTTAACACCTTGAGATGTACTTTTTCTGAGAAACAACTGGATTGAAGATTCTGACTTTATTTCAAAGCACTGTTTCTGCAAGTGGCAATTTTGTGTAAGATTTAAGAGAATCCCTATCCAGCCATTTGTTTTTGTCTACTGAGCATCATTTGGGAAACTGCCTTCTCTGACTTCTGGAAGGGCTGTTAATTACCGGACTGCCTCTTGACCACAGGGTATGACCCAAGCCAGGCCAGTGGTTTATTTCTTAGGAATTAAAATCTGGAACAGAAACATAGGCATACAGATGATGGGAGCTAAGATATATAATGGTCTACAAATTTGAGTTATCTGAGTCCTGCTCTTGCAGACTGGTTTGGCTCTTCTGTGAGTTCTGTCAACTGTGCTTTATATCCTTCTAGTAAATACCATTTTCTTTTTTATTGCTGGAGATAAGAAATGCCACTTATTACAAAATAAGTGAGTGCAGTGTTTCAGAGTTTTCGGTGGTCTTAGACACCCAAGCTGTATGAAGATGATTCATCTATGTACGGGAAGAAGTATTAGAATCTTTACTTTTTTCTCCAATAATTTCTGTTAACATGTCTTACAGTGAACATAGCAGTATAGCACTTTATATATTTGACTTACAAGTAAATATTGGGGTGGCATCTACAAAATAATTCAGAGCAACCCTCTGGAAAATTGTATCACTTAGGGATATGTGTCACAAAACAGTGAAGGACTTAAGCAAGACTTAGGCTTTTGAAGTAAAATGAAATCCAAAAGTTACTACAGGTATAAGTGCACCTGCTCAGTGACACCCTCTTTTATCTTTCCATTCCACTATCCCTGTTTTCTAACACCTCTGGGATTGTTGTCTCAAGCTTAGAACATCAAATGTCACATCAGAGTTCAAGGCAGAATGAAGAGATAGCTGTGCCAGCCATTTCTGTCTACCTTAAAAGGAAAGCTAAAGATTTCTCAAAATCCCTCCCAGCCAACTTTCATTTAAATCTCCTTGCTGCGCAGTGACTCATATCCATCTTCAGCTATGTAAGAGGCTTGAAAACTGCATAGCTTTCTCAGTAATGAAAATAGAGTCAGCCAAAGAAGAAAGTTGACACTGGACATTGGGGCAGTCAAATAATTTGTCACAGAAAGATGACCAGAGTCTAAAATTACTTCGGTTATGGAGCAATAAAGATTGTTGGAACTCTTAACTGTAACACTATATTGCTATTTCTTCACATTGTTGCATTCAATGTGTAAATTGAACCTTTCTTTGCCAATCAAGTAGAAAATAGAATCTTTTCTAGTGAGCAAGACTGAGCACTTACTCGTGTTGAAATGCCATTTGTACATATTTCAGTGATTTCTGTTCACATCTTTTGCCCCCTTTTTAAGAACTTGATTATCATCACTGTTACACATAATAAGGAGCCAGCTAGTTTTAATAGTTTCAGTTTTAGGCATTAACTTTCACCTGTAGAAGAGGATGATTTAGTTTTCCTTTTACCCCCCTGTATGCTTCCCATCCTCTCTCCTACCAATGTATTTCTTGATTTTAATCACTATTCATAATTTACTTTACTATCCTATATTTCATTCATAGCTGAACTATATAGTACTTTGCTACTCAAAGGTGTGGTCCGAGGTCCAGCAGCACTGGTTTCCCCTGGGAGCTTGTGAAAATGCAGAAGCTCTGGCCCAGCCCAGAACATACAAGATCCCCAAGGTATTCTTACGCACATTAAAGTGAGAAACACTGAAGTATGCTATTGTTATTTTGTTTTCTGGATTTGTCTGTTCTTCAGGTAACTTTTTCTCTTTTATTTGCTTAGGTTTTTGAATATTTATCACTAACTCAACTACAAATTATCAGTTGTCAAAATGTCCTTTCAAAAAGTTTGTTCTGGGCAAGCTCGGGTCATGACCTCAGGATTGTAGGATCAAGCCCCGAGTTGGGCTGGGTGCTCAGCATGGAGTCTGCTTGAGAGTCTCAATCTTCCTCTGCCCTTGCCTCTTGTGCCCTCTCTCTCTCTCTAAAATAAATCTTTAAAAGAAAAAGGTTGTTCAACGGTGCCTGGGTGGCTCAGTCTGTTGGGAATCTGACTATTGATGTCAACAGTGGTCTTAATTTCAGGGTCTTGAGTTCAAGCCCCATGTTGGGTTCCATGCTGGGTATGGAGCTAAGTAAATAAATAAGCATGTATGTAAGTACCTAAGTAGGTTTGTTCACATCAGATAGTTTAATTTCATCTTTTTAAAGAAGTCTCTTGGAGCCTTTTACCTTCTCTGCTTACTACCCTTTAGGCCTAGTGTGCAGCTTTACTCAGGGATCTCTCTTCATCATCTAAAGTGACTTGCCTCACTTCTCTGCTGTTTTGTATATCCTGTATTATGGTATCCTATGCATTCTTTCTTGGGTTACTTCCTTGGTAGCCCATCTTCAGGATCTGGGAAAAATGCAAGGGAGGTAAATGTTCTTACACCATGTATGAAAGCATAATCATTCTACCCTCACACAGTTTGGCTGAATACAGAATTAGAATTGGAAATCATTTTACTTCAGAAGTTCAAGTATATTGTTTCATGGTTTTCTGACTAATGTTATAGCTGTAGGGTAGTCCAAGCCATTGTAGTTCATGACTTTTTTTTTTAATTTATTTGAGAGAGCATGCGTGGGGAGGAAGGGCAGAGGGAGAAGGAGAAGCAGACTCCCCACTGAGCGGGGAGTCTGACAGTGGGGGCTCAATTCCTGGATCCTGGGGATCATGACATGAGTTGAAGGCAGACATTTGACTGAGCCACCCAGGCATTCCAGTTCATTTTTAATCCACATTTTTCTTGTTGAAACATCTCAGAATTCTAAAATATCACTGCACTGTGCTTTGTGGGGGCCCTTTTTTGTCTATTGTGCTGGGTACCTAATGGACCCTTTCATTTTGGAAACTTGTGTTCTTCAGATCTGGGAATTTTCCTGAAAATTTCATCGATAGCTTTTCTACCCTTTCTGGTCTTGGAACTCCTCATTTGGATATTGGACATGCTGGACTTGTCCTCAAGTTTTCTCATTTCTTTTCCCTCTTATTTCCATTTCTTTGCCTTTATGTTCTATTTCCTAGAATTCATTAGTTCTGTCTTCCAACCCTTCTGTTGAACTTTTCATTTTTCTTGTATTTTCAACTTCTCCAAGCTCTCTTGTCATCTGAATAGTTCCTTTTTCTAGCATTCTTTTTTTTTTTTTTTTTTAGATTTTTATTTATGTATTAGAGAGAGAAAGAGAGAACTGGCTGTGGGTGAAGCCAAGATGGAGAGAGACAGAGGGAATCTCTCAAGCCGACCACACATTGAGCACAGAGCCAACACAGGGCTCAGTCCCACAACCCTGAGATCATGACCTGAGCTGAAACCAAGAATCACATGCTCAACCAACTGAGCTAGCCATGCGCCCTGCATTCTGTTCTTAATTCATAGGTGTCATTCTTATTTCTCAGGGGCTTTGGTTTATATTCTTTTGTTTCCTTTTTGTTTGTTTTTATTTTGATCTCTGATATGTTAAGAGGCTTTTCTTAGATTGACAGCTTTTTAAGAGCAAAAAAACTCATGAAAGTTGATTGGAAGTTCTAGGCACATAAGAAGGGCTTGCAGACTGTTTCACTAAAAAGAGATATCTGTCTCAAATATCCTTTTAGGGGAAATTTCCAAGATGAGAAATGTTTTAGACTGATCTGTTCCCTAGAAAGGAGGCCAACAAGCTTCCAGGAGGATAAAGGTTTGGGAGCCCATTGGGAGAAGGTGGGGTGAGAGAAAAGGGCCTCAGCATTTCACTCAATCCTGTTTTGTTTGCTTGTTTTTCAAGATTTTGTTTATTAGAGAGACAGATCGTGAGAGAGCACATTAGTAAAGAGAGGGAGAAGCCAGCTCTCCGCAGAGCCAGGAGCCCGATAGGGAATTAGAACCCTGGAAACATGACTTGAGCCAAAGGCAGCCGCTTAACCAACTGAGCCCCTCAATCCTGTTTTTAATACAAATTCTCTCCCTCAACTCTGCCTATGTCCTCCCCACTCCAAAGATCCTCTTACTATCTCTGGAAGGCAGACTGGCAATCTCTCATTTGGAAGAGGATAAGGTATTTCTTCACCATTCCTTTTTTGTTGTTGTTGTTTTTTAAGTTCCTTCCCAACATTAAGATTGCTTTTTGCATTTATTTTGATATTGGGGTGACTCTATAATGAAATTTCTATATCAAAGAGATGAGGTGTGTAGGCAGAATAATGTACCCCTCTCCCCAGAAAAACAACAACAACAAAAAAAAACCTTTGTGAGTATTATCTTACATGGCAAAGGCCCTGCAGGTGTGATTAAGTATCTTCAGCTGGAGAAAGTAGCCTGGATTATCCAGGTGGACCCAACATCATCAAAAGGAGCCTTCTAAAAGGGAAGCGGAAGTAGGAGTACTAATGGGCCACAGGCCAATGAATGCAAGCAGCTTCTAGCTGAGAAGTGAGGAAGAGGATTCTCCCCTACAGCCTCCAGGAGGAATGTGGCCCTGCAGACCCATTTTGAATGTCCGATCTCCAGAACTGTAAGCTACTAAATTTATACTATTTTGAGCCACTATGTTTGTGGCAATGTGTCACAGCAGCATTAGGAAATACACACCCGGTGAACTAATGAGCTAAGACAAACTCTCTCCAGACCTTGAGGTTCTCGACCTCACTAGTGATTTCTTTGAGTTCTCAACCCCAGCTATATATTAGAATCACCCTAGAGTTTTAAAAGCATACTGGTGCCTGTAGGTTAATGTCAGAATTTCTGACGATGGAGGCAGGTCCCAGCATTTTGGGCAAGCTTTTCAGGTAATCGTAACATGCAGCTAGATCTAAAATCCACTGTATACTAAGTGTAAGGATAGCATTTACCTAACCCAATGGTTTTATCTCAGAGTGTGGTTCTTGGACTGTCAGCATCACCGAGGAATTTACTGGAAATGCAAATTTTTCAGTCCCACCTGAGACTTGCTGAATCAGACACTCTGGGGGATGGGAGTAGCAGTGTACTCTAACGGTCCCCTCTCCTGCAGAGAAAGTCCAATATACACTAAAGTTTGAAAACCAGCATTCTAACCAAAGAACCTCCTCAATTACTCTTAATCCTCTATGAGGTTTATGTTATAAAGAGATTTTATAAACTAATATTGTAGCAAAGAGCCAAAAGAACATTTAATTAAGGTCATTCTCAAATATATTTACTTTCCTACTGTACTACATAGAACTTAGTATCTGATGGCTAAGGATGTGAACTCTTACTCCAGACACCGCGATTCTAAGTAGACAACACATGTAAAAGCGGATGTAGACGACACAGCTGACCAAAGGGCACCCTCCGGAAGCAGATATTTTTAATAAAATTTCAAGTGCTCCTTCCTTGGTCTCTTCTTTAAAGTACAGAGTAGAGGCACCTGGGGGCTCAGTCGTTGAGCATCTGTCTGCAGCTCGGGTCATTGTCACGGAGTGCCAGGATCAAGCCCCGCATCGGACTCCCTGCTCCACAGGAAGCCTGCTTCTCCCTCTCACTCCCCCTCCTTGTGTTCCCTCTCTCGCTGTGTTTCTCTGTCAAATAAATACAATCTTTAAAAAAAAAAGTACAGAGTAGTGTGGAAGCACATACAGCTGTTTACTTAATGTCAAAATAAACTTAGAGGCAACCAACTTCTCTGAGACTGTGTGTAACATGATATGCAGTAAAGCAGTCAAGGTTTCCTTTAAACCTAATTACTGCTGGAAACTTTGCATGATTGCTATATTCTCCTTCTGGAGTCCTTCCTCTAACAGGTCATGGCCACCAGGGGAAAACCTCGGGCCAGGTGAGGAATGGGGTTATAAACAGCAGTTTCAGGTTCATTAATCTGGATTACTTCAGACTTCGCTTAAATGGTTCTAGATTTGTTTAAAGCCCCAGAAAATAAAATGAAACAACAGTTTAATGAGATAACAGAATTTTATTTACATCCATTTCCATTTACTATATCACATCTTCAGGATGGGTGACAACCTATTTAAAAAGCTATGCTCATTCTCTGGGCTGTGGGTAGAAGCCTCTCCCCAGAGTAGCAGTAACTATTGGTCTGAAAGCTTGCAAGCAGGGGAAGAATTGTGGAAATTCTCTGACTTGACTTATCCCTAAAACACCATTCGTCTACAAATAAATTCTTGTCTTCTGGCTAGACACAGGCTCAATTAGTTTTCCACATACTCTAGCCATGGCAGTATGTTCTTTGGAAAATCTAAAGTGACACAGAATTGCTCAACTTACTCATTAACTTCTGTCATTAATATGTCCCTTGATTGCCAAAAATAGTAACTTAAATTTCTTACAGAATGCACTATACAGAAAAGCTAAAAGGACAAAGAAAAATTGCATTCAGAATATATTTTCTTACTATAGTAGTTTTTAAACTGGTATCAGCCTATAAGTATTTATGAGTGAGAGTAACATTTATGTTTCCCCATCTTGCCTGATAAAATGTTTTGTATACTGAAAGATATATTCTGTATACTAATAAGCTGAGTACATATTCTGTATGATAGAAGTTGCTGATTTTCGTTCTTCTGCCACCAAGAAAAGTGCAATTTCTTATGGGGAAAAGGATTTAAATACTCCTAGAGGCACTTTTTTTTTTTTTTTTTAATCTAAGTCTTGATTTTTCTCCCAATAACCTTTAATTGCTTGTTTTCTAAAAGTTTTTTTCTTTAAGGGAAGTTTAATATGACCCCTTATGATTACCACGGTTTTGCCAGGAAAGAATACCCTAATCTATATTATAATTTTAGGTGATAGTGTCCCTAATTTTTGAGATCTTTGATATTTTTTACATCAAGAGATTTCATTATGGTCTTACCTATTACCCAGAAGAGAACTGATCCTCTCTTTTTGCCTTAAAGGGTATTTTGCAGGTTGGATATTTAAACTTACTCGTTTGTTACACTCAGTTTTGTTTCAGTCGGTGTAATCTAATTCAGAAGGATCCTAGCAGTATGGTTGGTGTGTAGCTCGGGTCTTCTCGTCCAGACAAGTTGTCGCAGTTCCTATGAGCTGGCTGAGCAAGCTGGAAATCTTAGTTTTAAGCTTTTGTTCTGTACTTAAACTGAAGATACATAGTTTATCAAAACGAAGTATAAAGATGAAGGCATTTAATGGACTGCAAATGATTGTGACTTATAAACTGGGAAGGCCTCCTGCGTTGGACCTTGAAGGCCGGAGAAAGAAGGTAGAGGCAGTTTGACTTCACTGCCAACTAGAGGACAGGTTCTGTCATCTTTCATTCTCCCACAATTGCTTTTAGAGCCTGGTGTCATCATTAGCATGGAACTTTTAATGATACAAATAAGAACATACGTGTAATCAAAGGTGGGGAAATCTAGAGATTCCTTAAACTGGTTAAAAAAAAAAAAAAGACTAGGTCAAAAAACAAGGCTAAACTAACATGTTACTCAGCTCTGAAGGAGAAACCAGGGGTGGTTTCCATGATAGCATCTTAAAAACAGACAAATATAAAGCCTACAAACAGATTTTTTGAAAGGCCACAAGACAATATTACTGGTTCTACACGGAGTTGGGAGCTGTGTATTACTGGTGTGTGGGTACCTTTCCCCATTTATCACTAAAGTGACTGCTACACACAGCTCTGCTGGTATTCAGCTGCCGCGGGGTTAGGACAACCAGGCCAGCCCTCACTTAACTTCACTGATCACTTAACTATTCATTGGAAATACCAGTCCTCTGCGTTAATTTCCTGAAGTCTTACTTCACAGATCACACCAGCACACGGCAACCTTTAGCTTTTGGCAGGTGCTCCCTGTGAGCATTATACCTGTCACAGTCAGACAGTAACATTTCCCTAGCTATATGTATGCACAAACACATTAAAAACATTTAATACAAAATTGTACATTGCATGAAGTAGAACCTTAAAGATTATCCTAAAATGTAAGTGCAGGGAAAATGCATGCAGAGAGAGCCTGTTGGGAGTACAAAGCCTATGGGATATATAGTTTTAAGTTTGTATTTCCTGCAGAATGGTAACCTATCTTTTCCTACTCAAAGGCAAAATATATTTTCCAAAAATCTGGACACTGCCCATTACATTAAATTTAAGTGCTCCCTATGTATATAGACAACAAAAGCAAAAAAAAAAAAAAAAACACACAACACATTCCTTTTTTTTAATATATCAAAAATGATTCCAAGGCAATATTATTAAAATGATTATACCACAGTCCCTAATGTAATACCAAGCACTAATAGGAAGGTACAGCGAGGGCAGAAAGGTTTCATCCGGTCAGTGGTTTAGGTGCTCTTCTTTTCTTCACCAAGTAAATTCACTGCTGCTTTCTTGGCTGTGAGGAAGAAAGAAAATTGTGTCAAGGCAACTTGCAATACAGGCTGTGTGCCGAATGTAGTGACTAGAGGGCCGCTTGGGTGACAACTATGCAGACAAGAGCGAGGCTAAGAGTTTCCAGAAGATGGACGTGAGACCTTCAGAGCACAAACCCTGAGTACTCTTGCAAAGTTCTTCAGGGTCGCCTGACCTAGCCCCTTTATAGTATAGTAATGTCATCTAAGCCATATGCCCCCCTGCCCCGAAAGAGCGCAAGCAGCAGAGATTCCT
The DNA here is from genome assembly GCA_004023965.1 of Spilogale gracilis. Taxonomy (NCBI): domain Eukaryota; kingdom Metazoa; phylum Chordata; class Mammalia; order Carnivora; family Mephitidae; genus Spilogale; species Spilogale gracilis. The sequence goes on along the minus strand of PITA01015158.1, from coordinate 6,544 downwards.
GACGCGTCCAGCATTCCTCTGTACAATCACGAAATTCTTGTTTGCATCTGGGTGTTCACCTGTATAATTTGACTATGTCCCAATCTGATGACAATTAGGTCATCTATCCCATGGTGACAAAAAATGAGAGAAAGTCCTTCCTCCCACAACCCAGAAATGACGAATATTTACACACATTTCTCTTCACTGTGCCGCCACTTCCCCCTATGATGTGAAGAATTTGCTGTAAGTGCTCGAGTTGGTGGCAAGATACTACATTCATCAAGAAAATATTCTTTATCTGTGGGATCTCTTCCTAATTACCAATTACCCTTCCTAATTACTAATGACAAACGAGCTGTAAGAACTAGTGTAATGTGTGCGATGGGGGCCAGGGGTATTCTGGAGGCCTCCTGGGAGAATCCACAAATGGCACCTGTCTTTGACGGGGCCTGGAGTCCAGCGATGCCAGTCCGGCCCCATTCCCGTGCTGCCTCAGGGCTGTTCTCCCTTAATTAAAGTCGCCGAAAAGAGTTAACAAGAAATTGCAGCCTTTCTCTTAACTAGCCCACTGTAAAAATTTACTGACTTGAGAATCCAGAAGTTCTGAGAAAAGTCTGGAATGTGTCAGCATGTTAGTCCATCCTAATTTACAATTTTCTTAAACTCCTGTCCAGGAATGGATCCTATCAAAGTAAAATTGGATTTTAGAATATTGAGACTTAAGAGAACCCAGGGACTAAGCAATGTGAGTGAACTAGACAGAAGTGACGTCACCAGAGGCTGCTGGTTAGGCTGAGGGGGGGGGGACAGAAAGGAAATCTCTTAAAAAAGAAACTGGTAATCCCCACATGGAAGGATATGAAGGCTACAGGTCAGAAAACACTAAAAATTGTAGGAAAATGAATGCAAGCAGACTGGAGCGGTGGCCCAGGAGAGGAGTCAGCGGAGTGCGAGGTATGTGAGGGAGAACAGCGAGAACATATCCGAGCTGCTGGAGAGCTGTCTTGGGGATCTAACTTGCCCCCGGGTCACATCAATTCTCATCTCCCACTTTCTAATTACTATAGAGCTCTCAAAACAAAACAGTAATTCTATGTTCCTTGCCACTTTGCTCCAACTTCTAACCCTCTGGAATTTAAGTCCCAATGAATCATCAGCAAAACCTCCTGTACCTCCATTCAACTCTCTGAATGTTCTTTTACACCTTCCTGCTTTTACAAAAATCTGGCTGTCCCCTGAGGACACTGCTTTTCTCAAGTGGGGTCTGGTTTGTTGTTTTGGTTGTTTTTATTTTTAATTCAATTTAATTAACATACAGTGTATTGTTAGTTTCAGAGGTAGAATTCAGAGATTCACCAGCTGCCTACAACATCCGGTGGTCATTACATCACGTGCCCTCCTTAATGCCCATCACCCAGTTACCCCATCCATGGTGGTGGCTGTTTTCTTCTTTCTTCCTTGACCCTAGTTCAAGTGGTTCTGGAGGGTTGGGTAGGCAGTCTCTGTTCTTCATCGCCATGTTCAGAATCTTATGTCATCAGATTATATCTGCCATCAGCCTTTCTTTTCTGAATCACCTCTGACACGTGGGCTATGCTCCCTCATTTCTTAAAGATTATAGCTCCTGGGGTGCCTGGGTGGCTCAGTTGGTTAATCAACTGCCTTCGGCTCAGGTCATGGTCCTGTAGTCCTGGGATCAAGCCCCACATCTGGCTCCCTGCTTGGTGGGAAGCCTGTTTCTATCTCTCTCACTCCTGCTTGTGTTCCTTCTCTAGCTGTGTTCCTCTCGGTCAAATAAATAAATAAAATCTTAAAAAAAAAAGATTATAGCTCCAAAGTTAATATCATTCTCACACTACTCATATTTTAATTATGGGTGATTTCCATATTCTTCCAATATCGTGGGCTCTCGGCTCTCCCCTCCAAAAATATTTCATTCCATCCTATGGACCCCAACCTTTCTACCTACCCCAGGCACTCACTCCACGATCCTCATCGCTACCAGTAACCACAGCCCTCTACAATCTCTGTGTCAAGCACCCACTGTCCACCATCACCTCCTACCTTTGCAGCTCTGTCCTCTGGTCTGCTGATTCAGAGTTCTCCCCACCACCTGCTGTTACAATCCATCCATCCTACCACCTCAACACCACCCCACTCTCCCACCGCCTCGGCCGGTCCCGCTCACGCAGTACTTGTCTCCGGCAGCATTCACACTCCCGTGGCAGAGGGAAGCAGCTGCAGACAGAGCTGACGGCCCACATTAACAAACAGTGGTTACCTGACCCCATCCTAGGCAATGATTTCATTCCATCTCCTCTTTCTGTCCCTTCCTTCCCCATCCTCTCTCTGCTGACCCTTCTTACTACTTTACTGAGAAACGTGGAGCAGTCAGGGAGTGACTTCTGAAAGCTCCCACCATCACATCAACTCCCCTACCAGCATCTCCACTCGAGATATAAAGCGATGTGCCCCTGGTGCAGCCACTCTGGAGAGCAGTATGGAGGTTTCTCAAAAAGTTAACAATAGAGCGATCCAGCAACTCCAGTACTAGGTATTTACCCAAAGGATACAAAAACACAGCCTCGGAGGGTACATGCATCCCAATGTTTACAGCAGCACTGTCAACAATAGCCACACTATGGAGAGAGTCCACATGTCCATCAACAGATGAATGAAAACACACATGCACGATGAAGTATTACTCAGCCATCAAAAAGAATGAAATGTCATTTGCAACCACATGGATGGAGCAGGAGTGTGTTATATTAAGTGAAATAAGTCAGGGAAAGACAAACACCATGTGATCTCATACATGGAATTCAAGAAAGAAAACAGGTGAACATATGGGAAGGAGGAAAAGAAAAAAAGAAACCATAAGAGACTCCTAATGACAGAGAACAAATTAAGGGGTGCTGGAGGGAGGTGGGTGGGAGGATGGGCTAGGTGGGCAGTGGTTATTAAGGAGGGCACTTGTGATGAATACTGGGTATTGTATGTAAGTGATGAACCACTGAATTCTACCCCAGAAACCAATACTGCACTATATGTTAACTACCTAAAATTTGAATAAAATAAATAAATCATTATCTGTTGTGCCCCTGTGACCAATCCTGTTTGGATTCTAGATCCTAGGTCCTCTGATCTAATTAAGGACAGAGCTCCAGTAGTTCTCCCCTCACTTGTATCAGTTTGTTACAGTGATCTGTTACACTGATCTTTTGGATCAGTGCCACTAATCTTCAAACATGTTCCTTCTACTTTAAAAAGAAAAATACACCCTCAGGACCCTAATTCCTCCTCCCTGTTGGCAGCCCCATTCTTTTCCTTTTTCAGGTAACTTCCCAAAAGACTTGCCTATCTTTTCTCAGCTTTGCTTCCCGTCTCTCACATCCACTCTGATCAGGATTTCAGTCCCACCGCTCCACAAACTGTTTGGGCAGGATCACTAGCACCTTCCTCACTGCCAAGTTTGAGGCCAGTTTTCAGTCCTTACCTTGCGTGACCTGTCTGCGAGCATGTGACACAATGGACCACTCCCTCCTCTTTGAAACACTGTCTTCACTTGGCCCGGAGGACACCAGTCACAGGGCTTTCCTGCTGCCACAACTGGCCACTCACTATCAGTCTGCCTTGTCCATTGCTTCTCATCTCCCCAATCTCCAAACACTGGGGGTCCCTGGCTCAGTCCTGGACCTCATCTTTTCTAAGTATATTCACTCCCTTTGTGATCTCATCTGGTCTCATGTTCAGAACTGAATTCCTTGTTTTTCCCTCTACATCTATTAACATCTAGCCTTCCCCAGCCCAAGGGCAATTCTATCCTTCCATCTCTTCTGGCTGAAAGGCCTGGCGTCATGCATGACTCCTCTCTCCTATTCCATGCCTGATCCCTAAGCAAATCCTAGTGGTTCCACCTTCAGAATGTATCAAGACTCCAATGACTTCCTGCCTCCTACTGCTACTACTAAGACCCAAGCCACTGTCGTCCTTTCCAGGCAGATCACTGCAAGCCCTTTATGACTGGTCTCCTGACTTCCTCCCTGTCCCCCTTCAGTCTGTTCTTAATACAGTGGCCAAAGTAATGCAGGTAAAGCACAGGATGGATCCTGTTCTCTGCTCAAAGTTTCCCAATAGCACCCGTCTCAGGGTTAAAGCCAAAGCCTCATACAGAAGCTTATGAGGCCTTCCATGATCTGTCGTCTTCCAGCCTCCACTCCCCCACCTCTCTGACCTTATCCTCTTCTCCTGCCTGGTTCACTCCCTTTCAACCACACTGCTCCCGCCTCTGCTTTGCGCATGCAGGTTTCTCTGCCACATCCTCCCCCATAGTTTCTTTAATGTCTGATCCAGGATGGCCTTCTGGTGAGGATTCCCTAAATCATTCTATTTAAAGTTAGTAACTTCCCTTCGGCCCCCGGAACTCCCTGTCTATCTGCTTTATTTTTCTTTAGATCATCTGCTGACTATATGCTATAACTTTAAGCTTTTACTCTCTCTCAACAAGAGTGTAGCTTCATGAGTTCAAGTAGTATGGTCTATTCGGTTCACTGGCTCATGCTGAGAGCTAAGAACAAGTCTGGCACATATTAAGCACCTCAGTAAATAAATGTTGAATAAATGAAGGGGAGAAGTGAAAGGGTATTCTCTGGACTATAACAAAAGCATATTAAATAGTTCAACCTAAATGGATCAAAGAGATTATACTTGTATATAAATACAGATTATTCTCTAAAATCTCTGCCCAGCACAGGAAAATCATTTTTCCTAATATGCTGACCGAACAGGGCCTTAAATGTAGCAGGTGGAAGAATCCTGGGAAAAGTAAAGGGCAAGAGGTAAAGTGTTGGTCAAGAGATCACAGAGTAGCTTTGGCATTCGGCTGAGGAAACCTGCCAGGAGAGGGGGAGAGGCAGCTTGTCACCTGGGCCCAGGACTCCCAGGTCCCCCCACCCGCTGACAGCTGCTCCTGAGTCTCACCTTCTTTGGTGATGGTATCTACAGTCTCTTTGGCTTTGTCCTTCAAGTCATTCACCATAGTGTCCACCTGGGACTCATGCTTCAGGAAGATAGGTTGGATGACACGCTTGTAGAGCAGTTCAGCCCCGTTAGAAGGGCTTGGGGCCATGCACCACAACAGGAAGCCGCACTGGAGAGAAAGAGAGCCAGCATGGTAACCATGGTAACAGGACAGGTGGCAGGCCTCCTGACCACACACACACACACACACACACACACTCTCTTTCTCTGCATGGTAACCATGGTAACGGGACAGGCGGCAGGCATCCTGACCACACACACATACACACACACTCTCTCTCCCCCTCCCTTCCCCCCCATGGTAACCATGGTCACAAGATAGGAGGCAGGCATCCTGACAACACACACTTTCTCTCTCTGTGTGGTAACCATGGTAATGGGACAGGCAGCAGGCATCCCAACAACAAACACTGCCACCACTGCTCTGCCAATGGCCCTGCCCTGGCTATGTTTCCAACAGCACTTCCAGTATTTTCTGTAGGCTACAAGTGTACTTTTCTTAGATGGAAAAAACACCTGACAAATGACCTAGTAAGAAAAAATTGAGACTGAAAAAAGAAAGGGAAAACACACCAACTCCAACAGCTTAACTTCTGTCCTAACTTGAATCACTTTTTAGTTTATAGCTGCAAGTTTTATTAATCATAACTCTTAAAAATCAATTAAGAAACATAATATTCACCTGTATGAGTAAAGAAAGTTCTGTCTAGATAAGCCTCATATCTATGAGGCTTGTTCTCACTGGCTTACCCCAGTAGGTCTATCACATTTATTCATCTGTTATGGACAAAATACCCTGGCCATGTTTTGAATTCTTCCCTTAGCAGAATCTGTTTTTGGTAGTTTTTGCCTTCCAAGAATCTTTACAGTCAGCTCTTCATCATCTTCCCCTTTGAATGCAGATATCATTCCTAACTCTTTCTTTTACCATTGGAATAAGATAAAATAATATCATTACTAACTCTTTGCCACTGGAGTAAAAAATGGACAAGACTTATGCCCAAACACACGCACACAAGAATTACGCCCTAAAAACTTAGAAAACAACAACTGTCACACTATATTTATATCCAAAAAGTTTTACTGTTTGTTCAAATGACAACCACTCAACACTTTAAATTGTCCCAGAAGTTTATTCTTGTCTAAGACACTGAGCAAAAAAGGGGATCTGCACAGTGACATGCTCACTTCCCTAGAAAGTTAAACAACCTACTCAAACTCTCAGTTTAAAAAGTTCTAACCATATTGTGTTCCACACAGCCCAGGTGATATAAAAAAACAGAAGGCACTTCTTGAGATTCCCAATCTTTGCATTTTACAACTTCTTTTTTTTTTTTTTAAAGATTTTATTTATTTGACAGAGAGAAACACAGCCAGAGAGGGAACACAAGCAGGGGGAGTGAGAGAGGGAGAAGCAGGCTTCCCGCCGAGCAGGCAGCCCGATGTGGGACTCGATCCCGGGTCTCCAGGATCATGACCTGAGCCGAAGGCAGTGGCTTAACCAACTGAGCCACCCAGGCGT